>JABWDL010000717.1:0-14963 GCA_015343265.1 Pao palembangensis | reverse complement strand
ATGTTTGTATTTCTATGATTGTATTTGTTTGTATTTCTATGATTCTATGATTATATGTTTCTCCCTCTCTCTCTCTCTTTATTCTCTCTGTCCTGTCTCCCTCTTCTTTTCCTCCTTTACCCAGCCGACTTTCAGCAGGATGGTTTCTCCTTGTAAGCCGGGTCTGCTCAAGGTTTCTTCCTGTTAAAAGGGAGTTTTTCCTTGCCACTATGCTTATCCGGGGGTTCAGGCTCTGGGTTTCTGCATGTGTAAAGCACCTAGACACATTTTTTATTGTAAAAGGTGCTAAAATTGAAATTAATTGAATTGGGTAAAGGCCTCAGAGTCTGAACATGTTCAAAAAGGGATGCATATTTTTAAGAATTTACATTTGGAACCATGTAATATGAACTTGATCCTTGACAATTTGTTATCTATCTATCTATCTATCTATCTATCTATCTATCTATCTATCTATCTATCTATCTATCTATCTATCTATCTATCTATCTATCCCTCTCTTTCTCTCTCTCTCTGTGAGCGTGAGCAGAGGCACTAAGCAGGCTGAGCGCGATATTGGATTTTTTCCTAATTCAATCATATATTTATTTGATTTTTCTTGAATGCTTGTGTTGGTGTAAGGGGGGTGTAGTGTTTGGTTAGTTATGTGCAGTTTTAGTTAGTTTTTTTGCATTTTTTGTGTGGGTTGACCCGTCTGCCATTGTTTGGCTGGCCGGCGTTCCCTGCACCATGGCGATGAGCGGCGGGGATCTGTCCCGGTTGTCGCGGAGACATGGCATTAAAGTGGGTGCTGGGTCGACGCACACCGTGGAGGAGGTTCCCCTTGCCGTGGAAAGTAATCGGGCACAGCTCGATAAAATCCGCGGCCTGAATGGATGGCACGGTAGTGTTGTTTTTGGAGAAGGTGGAGCAGGCCAATCTCCTGGTGGAGAGAGGGCTTAATGTTGGAGGAAGATTTGAGGAGGTTCTGCCGCTGAGTCCACCTGCCACCAAAATCACCCTCTCAAATGTTCCTCCGTTTATCACCGACGACTTTTTGTGTGCGGAGCTGTCCAGACATGAGAAAATAGTATCGCCAATTAAAAAAGTTTTGTCTGGGTGCAGATCTCCGCTGTTAAAGCATGTAATTTCCCACCGAAGGCAAGTTTATATGATTTTAAATAACCATGTCAGAGTAGAAGGCTTTGATTATTTACTGTTTGTTTCATCAGCAGCCATGAAATGTTTCGGTTGTGGGGAGGAGGGACACAAAATACAAATGTGTCTGCTCCAAGCCGTCACTGCGGAGCCAGGCCAGGATGGTGGGGCCCCGATGGCCGTTGCCAGCGTCCCCCCAGGTGTGAGCACTGCAGGATTCGCAGTTGATCGGGGAGCTTAGACAGAGGAAATAAATAACCAAGAGGGTGAGACTGGCTGGGGAGAGGGAAGTCTGGGCTTCCCTGCTTAGGCTGCTGCCCCCGCGACCCTGGATAAGTGATGATGTTAGGGCGAAAGTCAGCAGGCAGACACGCAGGTGTACTGAGTCGTCAGACAGCAGTGAGGGTGAGGACTGTGTGTCTGACGACAAAGCTGTCAGCCAGTCAACCAAGGGGGAAAAGGGTACACAGCAAGAATGCTAAAAACGTTCCTTCAAGAAACTAAAAACATGAAGGGGGTCATCCTGGAAAATGATTTTCCATACAAAGAATGTTTTTATAGATCTGCTAAGGGCTACATAAAAAACAGAGCCGAGTCAGAACCCACAGATCAGGAAGTTTTTAGATTAAAAAATGTTTAAATGGGTTTAATGTTGTTTTTATGAACATTTATGCTCAAAACGATGGTGCAGAGAAGAAGCTCTTTTTAGAAACAGCAATAAGCTGCAGAACCACAGGACTTTAGATGACCCGTTTTTAGGTGGTGATTTTAACTGTACTGAAGACGGCGCAGTAGACCATAATCATGTAGAGCCTCATCTAGCTTCCCAGCATGCTTTGAGACAGCTGGTCTTCTGCCATGGCCTGGTGGATGTATGGAGGAGGATGCACGCAGGCTGCCAACAGTACACATGGTCCCACTACAGAGATAACACAGTAACTTTAGCTCGCCTTGACTGGTTTTATTGTTTTAAGCACCATTTTAGCATCTTTAAATCATGAGATCATGAGAATCATGAGATCATGAGAAGACCCAGATCAAACAGTTATGTCAGCAGCACACTTTCAATGTTACTCGTCACATCACCAGATCCATCAATGATCTGGAGAAAGAAATTGTGGAAACTGAAAGTTTAAGTGAGTCCACAGAAAATCAAAGGTGTATTGAAGCCCTCAGAACTAACTCCTGCTGCACACAAAGGTGCAAGGTGTACTGGTCCGGTCCTGATTTCCAAACACCAATGACATGGATGCTCCCTCTAGCTTCTTTTTCAGCCTGGAGAAGAAGAGTGGGCAGAGGAAGTCCATCCTCTCCCTGCTATCAGACACCGGGTAGGAGTTGACAGAGCCAGACCAGATCAGAGCCAGGGCTGTGAAGTTCTACTCATCGCTGTTCCGGAGCGAGTACAAGGAGACCGACGGCCAGTCCCAGGAGTTCAGTAATGGATTGCCCCGGGTGTCCGAGGACACCAACTCCAGCCTCGAGCGTCCACTGACCTTGCAGCAGCTGCATGATGCTCTCCAGACCATGCAGAGCTGGAAAGCTCCTGGCATCGATGAACGTGGAGTTCTACAAGGCTTACTGGGACACCCTGGCTCCTGATCTGTTGGACATTTTCAACGAGAGCCTGGCCTCAGGGACCCTGCCCGTGTCCTGCCGGAGGGCCATCATCACTCTCCTGCCCAAGAAAGGCAAGCAGGACATTAAAAACTGGTGCCCAGTGTCTCTCCTCTGCACGGACTGCAAGCTGCTCTCCAAGACTCTGGCTATCTAGCTGAAGGAAGCTATGGAGCAGGACATCCACCAGGACCAGACCTACTGTGCCCAGCAGGATCGTGGCAGACAATGTCTGCTTCATTCGGGATGTCCTGAGTCTCTCCAGTTCATTAGGTTTAAACATCGGCTTGATCGCATTAGAACAAGAAAAGGCTTTTGACCGTGTTGAACATCGTTTCCTCTGGAAGGTCATGGAGCACTTCGGCTTCAGCACAGGCTTTATTGCAAGGATCCAGGTGGTACAGTAACAGTGAGAGTGTGCTGAAGGTCAACGGCAGCCTGTGTGCTCATTTCAGGGTGCATAGAGGTATCCAGCAGGGCTGTGCACTGTCGGGGATGCTCTATGCACTCTCCCTGAAACCCCTGCTACACAAACTACGTTCAATGGTCCACGGTTTGTTTTTACCTGGTTTTACTTTGGTTTTATCTGCTTATGCTGATGACCTTGTGGTTTTTATTAGAGATGTAGATGCACTGACTGACACCACCAGCCTTTTTTTTCTTTCGGCCGCAAAGGTGAACTGGGGAAAAAGTGGGGCACTTGCAGTTGATGAGTGGCATAGAGGCATCCTAGTCCTCCCAGACAGACTAACCTGGAAAACAGATGGCCTGAAATACCTGGGCATCTACCTAGGGAGTGAGAATATTATGAAGAAAAACTGGGAGGGCAGGGCTGAGAAGGAAAACTGGCTAAGTGGAGGTGGATTCACTCCCACATGTCCTACAGAAGGAGAGTGTTGGTTTTAAATAATCTGGTAGCCTCTCTTCTCTGGCATCGTCTCACCTGTGTGGAGCCAGCATCTGGGCTGCTGGCCCAGATTCAGGCAGAAATGGTAAACTTTTTTTGGGATGGTCTCCACTGGGTTCCACAAGCTGTTGTTACGTGCGTTTTTCTCAACAGAAAAACAACCCTTTATTGGGTGTACACGGGGAAACAGAAAGCGCTCCAGTGGAGGAAAAACAAATGTCCATGTAAAACTCAAAGTCCAAACTCTTCACGTGGAGACTCCACTGCAGGGTGTCCAAAGATTCAAACTCAGACTCTTCTCAATGGACGTGCGACCACTCTGCAGGAGACGAAACAACAAACAATCCAGCAATGGGGACCAGCCTCCCTAAATCAGCCACTGATGAGCTGAACAGCGACAAGTGTGCAGTCATGGCTGGATCCCGGGAACCTGCACCCTCTGCAGGGAGAACACACACAATAAAGGGCCAGCAAGCCAGACCCTAACAGTACCCCTCCCTCAATGGGCACCTCATGGCGCCCTACCTGGTCCCTTTGGACAGCCCCACGTCCATCATCCAGGGTGGGAGGAGGGGTGTTGGACAGAGGGACCGGGTCGGACTCCTCGCCTGAATCGGACCTGCGAGCCTTGGGAACAGCTTCTACAGGGGCAGCTGTAGCTTCTACGGTGGCTGTCTCAGCCACGGACTCGGAGGAAGCTTCTGTTTCTACGTGGGCGGTTGCTGCCACGGGTTCAGGACCGGCCTCAGCATGGGACTCTTGGGCAACCTCAGCCTCTCCAGGGGCGTCTTCAGCCAGGAACTCCGAGTGGACCTCATTCTCTACCAGGGCCTCCTTCCGGGACGGCCTCCATGTGGGGGTCTGGGGCTGCTTCGGCGCCGGTCTCAAAGGGAGCTTCTGCCGTCTCGGGAGCGGCCTCAGCCCAGGGTTCAGGAGCAGCTTTAGCTTCAACAGGGGCAGCTTCGGCCGAGGTTCAGGAGCAGCGTTCTCTTCAACTGGAACGGCAGCCCTTGCTGCAAACGTCGCAATCTTTGCTGCGGGGGTCAGAGGCCCCGATGTTGGGATCCGGGGCTCAGCCGCAGGAATCGGGGGCTCGGCCACAGGCGTAGGGGGCCAGGCTGCGGGCGTCAGGGGCCAGGCTGCGGGCATCAGAGGCTGGGCTGCAGGCATCGGGGACTTTGCCGCAGGGGACAGTGGGTCAGCTGTGGCCTGGTGCCTGACTGCGGGCCCCGCTTGGCCTCTCTGCACCAGAGTGTGCAGGACGCTGAGGAGCGGAGCCTTTCTGCCTTCTGGCTCCTTGGGGCACTCTGACACCAGACCCTCCCTCTCTGGAGGTGCAGGGAAACCCCTCACACTGGGCCTTGGGGCCGATGCAGACTTCACTGGTGCAGCAGCGGATCTGGCAGCTGCAGGAGGACTGGTAGCTGGAACAGGGGCGGACTTGGCTGGCGTAGGGCCAGGGACTGACTTACCTGGTGCGGGGGCTAGCTTGGCAAGTGCAGGAGCCGGTGCTAACTCGGCTAGTACAGGAGCAGGCACTGACCTGGCTGGTGCGGAAACAGGAGCAAATGGGGATAGCACAGGAGCAAGTGCTAACTTGGCTAATGCTGGAGCAGACTCGGCTAATGCAGGAACAAGGGCGAACTGGGCTAGCGCGGGGGCAGAGAGAGAGCACGCTGCTTGGAGAAAACCTCCCTAAGGTCGTGGTAAACCTCCGGGACTGCTGAGAGATCCACTGGAACTGGAACTGGAGCTGGATCTCGGCGGTGCAGGTGGCAGAGCAGAGTGGAGGCAGCACAAGTGACAGGCGCCGCTCCAGCTTGTCCCGGAGCCGGGTGACATGTGCGGGTTATGACATGCTAGCCAAGGGGAACCGAGAATTGCCGGGGCCGAGGATGACGGGATTAAAAACAACTGAATCTCCTCGCAATAGTTACCCGACACAAGAAGCGTCAACAACTCAGTGCGGTGCATTACCTTTGCAAGCGTGCACCCATTCAGGTCGAGAATCTCCTTGGGTTCCGGGAGTTCAACGAGGGGAAGTCCTGCCTGTCTCGCCAAGTCCTCGTCAATAAAAGAGTCAACTAACAAAGTCAGCGGCAGCTTCTCATACGCCGATAAAAGAGTCCCTTCCCTTTACCTTCCCCGCGAAGGTAAAGCGCAGGACGAGAGTGCACCCGCCAGCATGCCTGCATGTGCTGACGGTCTTTTGCCCGAGCGGGGCACTCAATGAGGAAATGGCCCCCCTGACCACAGTACAAACATACCTCCGCGGAGAGACGTTGACGTCTCTCGGAGGTGGACAGTCGGGCCCTTCCTTGTCACAGGAACGCGGTTCAGCGGGTGGGAAGGATGAAGGCGCACGGGGAGGAGAAGGGCGAGGATGCATAAGGGACCGCGGAGGATTGATGTGAAAAGACCGCTCGTGACGCCGTTCACGCTGATAATTATCAATCTCGATGGCCTGGTCAGCTCATTCAGAGTCCCCGGATACGTTCCTGAGACAGCGTCCCGCACCCAATCTGTGAGCCCACGACTAAAAGCGTTCCGCAATGCCGCCTCATCCCAGCCTGGCTCGACCGATAAGGTCCCAAACTCCACCATGTACTCAGCCACATCCCTGCCGGATCGGCTGCACAACCCGCGTGATTGGGACGATCAAAAATACATTTGAAACGCTCCACAAACTCCTCGAACATGAATGAACTGAGGCGCATGCCTGAGCAGCATGAGCAGATAGGGCCTGACTTACGTGTGCTGGGTCCATACTGGTCGAATTGTTCTGTTAGGGAACGAGCGGATTGGACCCAAACGCAACCACGCAAAAATACCAAAAGGAAATGAATTTAATAATAATCAGCGAGAATGGGCAACAAAAAAATGCTCCACCGGAGGTTGACAATACATTAACACAAGGCGACCCGAAGCAACGGCTGGGCAGGGGACCAGAATCTCACAGTTGAACCTTTAACTCAAAATGAACCCTCTCAACGGGACGGGGCAATCCTGGGACAGAAAAACACAGTCAGACATCTGATGGGAAAAATTTCAATGCAAGGTAAGTTCACAACTGCACATTACCACTTCAGTTACGGCAGGAACGGGCTGGGCTAAGGTGGGAGCAGGTACAGGGACTCACGGGAAGTGGTGGAACCCCGGCAGGATTCCACGGAAGACGAGTCTGGGGGAGAGCGCCGGGCTGGTTCAGGTGGGTAGCCGCCATTTAGTCTTTGCGCGAGCTGAACTGAGTCTGGCCTCAGCATCCGCAGGAGCAGCAGCAAGAGCAGTGCGAGCAGGAGCAGTAGTAGGAGCAGCAGCAGGAACAGTACCAGCAGGAGTAGGAGCAGCAGCAGGAACAGTAGTAGGAGCAGCAGCAGGAACCGGTAGCAGCAGGGTCATCAGCAACTTGTTCTTGGCCTGTGGCACTGCCGCTCACTCGGAACGGAGCAGCTGCTCATACGCGTCGTACACACAGTCTGGGAGCTTGAAGCCCTCTGACAACAGCGAGAACATTATACTTGCTGGGTCCATGTGCAGTCATGGCTGGATCCTGGGAACCTGCGCCCTCTGCAGGGAGAACACAAGACAAGCCGCACACCAGACCCTAACAGCTGTATTGTTTTTATCTCGTGATGAGGGGGGCCAGGCCCTTGTTCACCTGGCCAGCAGAGCTGCCACCTTCAGGATCCCTTTTATCCAAAGATTTTTAACATGACCTCCTGATTTTTGTGTGGAGGGAAGTGGCAAATTGCATTTTTAGACAGGTTAACAGTCTGGGATTTTTATTGACAGGTGGCTTGTCCCCTTTTTATCATTGTGTTTTTAAGTCCTGTGCATGGCTGAAATGGGCACACAATGAATCGACCTCTCTGCACTGCTTACTGAAGGAGCCTTTGGTTTATGGGGGAAGGTGTGATGTAAGCTGTGATGCCCTGCCTGGACTGACAGAGGCGCTGAGGTGCTCAGGGGTAGTCATGCTGCAGAAGCTGCTGGAGGTGGCGGGGCCCATGCTGAGTGACGTCCAAACCCTGAGCTCTGTGCTGGGCATCCGTTGGATCCAGGGGAGCCTGGAGCTCTGGAGGCAGAAGCTCTCAGGCAGAGAAAAGAGCCTTCTCCTGAGCTGGTCCAGAGGAGAAGCTCGGCCCGACCTCATAGACACGTTCCCTGACCTCCAGCTGAGCCCTGTGCCTAAACAGCTGAGTGGACTCCTGCAGTGATCCTGTGGCGAGTGAAAGCTGAGCTTGCATGGAGCAGACGGACGGGCCATCTACTCCACCTGCACCAAGGTGGCCACTGCCCAGGACCTGAGCCTGTGACGTTTATTTCTTTCTTCTTCTTTGCTGGGGTCTCGTTTTTTGGAGGTCTTTGTGAAGGCCCAGTCTGGGTAACCACATGTTTTGAGTGCTGTTTTTAGATGTTCCTGTTTTTTCTTCTTCCCTTGGGTTGTGGTGGGTACTTCTTTGGCCCTATGTTGTAGGGTTTTGATAACACCAAGTTTGTGTTCCAGTGGGTAGTGTGAGTCAAAAAGGAGGTACTGATCTGTGTGGGTAGGTTTTCTGGAGATTTCAATACTAAGGTTTCTGTCCCCCTTGATTTTGACTGCACAGTCCAAGAAGGCCAGACTGTCTTCTTTTACGTCCTCTCTGGTGAATTTGACGTAATCATCTGTATTACTCAGGTGGGTTGAGAACGCTTCCAATTCTTTTGTTTGAATCTTAACTCAGGTGTCATCAACATATCTGAACCAGTGGATTGGGACAGTTCCTGTGAAAGACGACAGGGCTCTGTTTTCAACCTCCTCCATGTAGAGATTGGCAACTATGGGACACACTGGTGAACCCATGGCACAACCATGTTTCTGCCTGTAGAAGCCTGTAGAAGCCCTGTAGAAGCGTACTCTTTGGCTAACAAAGAGTACGCTAATGAATTATTTAGTTGCACTAATGCAACTAAATAATTGCATTAATGGATTTGGCAAAGTCATATGGCAATGTTATCTAGGTCTATTACCCTATATAGGTAATAGACACACCAATTACCCCATTTATGAAATTATTATATAGAAAATAATTTCGTGAACCATTGTCTGTCTGTCTGTGTATTTATATATTCTTCCAGATGCACCCTTCTATAAAAGAGGCAAAAGGATGATGTGCACAACCATGTCACCATCTGTGCTTGGGGGGGTGTCCACTCTGCCCCATATTTAATACCAAAAGCACAAGTGTCATCCAGAGGGACTTGATGAATCATGAGGCAAATGCAGTGCATTTCAAGAGTATGCTCATGAAAAATATCTTGAGACCATGTGCCTGTACATGTAATTTTGAATACTTGTTTTTGCATGTCTAAGGTCATATTTCAACCAGTGGGTTGTTTTACATTTTTGACAATATACATTTCTAAAATAGAATTTTTTTTAAGGTAAGGAAAAATACATTCCTATATACTGTATAGGATGTTAAGGAAATATTTGTTTCTCAGGTACTGTGTGGTTAAGACAAATTTCTCTCCCTTTTTAGAAAAGGTAATCTGCTGATGCAGTCTACCCTGCAGAGATGGACATTTTCATTGTCCATTTTGTGGAACAATTATCTAGAAATTGAACAATTATCTACAACACATCTTATCCCTTTAAGAAAGTGACTACAACTGTTTACTACTTATAGATAAATCTCGGAGGAAAATGATTCATTCACAGGCACTGTATAAGGATAACAATTGGATAGTATGTGTTTAATTTCAAATGTCTCATCTGGTTAGACTGTTATACCCAGATGCTGACTCTCTGGAATGGGTCCAGTGCCAGATGTGCAAGGGCTGGCTGCACAAAGAATGTGCAGGAAAATATATCAACAATGACTCTTGATCAATGATCTGTGGATGCAGATATTGTTGAACAACCAAGGTACTACACCATGTACTATTTAATCTGTTCAGTTTCACTGTCTGAGGATGAGCTATTACCTGTTAAGCCAAGTTCCCAATTTGCCTTCACATTAATAAAGGTCATTACCAACTGTCAGTTTAGAGTGCTGCATTTGGGTCTAAAATACACCCTTCGCAGAATGTTTATTTAAATACTGTGAGAAAATGACAATTCAGGGAGAATTATGGAGAGGAATTATTAATCCCCAATTGTGATGCAAGATGTCTGTGTAGATTCTCACTCATCCAGGTCATAGTTCTCCAAAGTTGGATCTCTCTCTGTGCCAACTGGACTGTAAGGTTTCCTTAAACGTTTCACCCTCTCTCCAGAAGGCTTCTTCAGTTCTAAACTTGCTGGGGGCAGACCTCAAATATAGCCCTTGTGGTCACCTGGGATTTGTTGGCAGGGTCATTCGCCTAGTTTCAGTTTGGGTGCTTCCCCTTTCTGTTGGGTCACATGGTAATGAGTCACCAGGTCTCGTCAAATGGTGTGAATGTTTGGATTGTTGAGTGGAGGACTAAATTTTACATGGGTGATAGAAAGTGCCTCAGTCCACCACCTATGTTTAAAGATGGTTTTCCCAACTTGACATGAATGGCTTCCTCGACACCCCTCAAACCAGAAATCTTCTCTGACCAGTACACGTACTTGGCTGTCCTCAAAGAAGTGTCCGTGTTCTTTTAGGTGTAGGTGCCCTGACAGCTAAAAAATTGATAAAAAATAAAGGAAATTAATGTCTGTATAGATTCTCACTCTTCCAGGTCATGGTCTCCAGAGAGCTTCTTCAGTTCTAAGTTTGCTGGGGCAGAGCTTGAAAATATAGCCCTGTGGACCATTGGCATGTTAATGGCCCGGGTGGTCACCTGAGAGTCCTTGGCAGGGTGGTTGGCAGGGTCGTTCATCTAGTTTCGGTTGGGGTGGGTCTTTGTCTGTTGGGTCACATGTTAATGAGTCTCCAGGTCTGGTCAAACAGCGTGAATGTTTGGAATGCTGACGAAAAGAGTGGAGAACTGCATTGTACGTGGGTGACAGAAAGTGCCTTAGTCCATCACCTCTGTTTAAAGATGGTTTTTCCAACTTGACGTGGATGGCTTCCTTGACACCCCTCTCAAACCAGCGATCTTCTCTGGCCAGCACACGTACTTGACTGTCCTCAAAGGAGTGTCTGCTTTCTTTTAGGTGTAGGTGTACTGCTGAGTCCTGAGTCCAAAGCAATGTTGTCTATGCTGTACAGTGCCAGGAGGAATGCAAGGAACTGTACATTGGGGAAACCAAACAGCCCCTCCATAAACGAATGGCCCAACACAGACGTGCCACTTCTTCAGGACAGGACTCAAATTAATATTCAAATTGTTGCAGGAATTTTTCCAGCTTCAGTCTGATGGAGAATCAGAAGGCACCTGCCTGCGTGTTCATGTCAAAAAAGCACCAGAGGTGGTCTTTTTCCAAAAAATGTCGCCCAGAATTTGAAGAAAAATACTTCAGCCAAATGGAATCAGAAGAATCAAAAGGCATAAGGCAAAAATATAGTGGTGAATCAAAACCCAAAAAGTTCAGTCGACTGGAGCAGAAGTTGTCGTCGCCTGCCTCTGGTCTCCAGAGGTGTCCCCAAAACGCTCAGCTGAGACTAAGACACCTATCAAGACTTGATATGATGCCTTCTGCCCCCGACGGGTGCTAACAGTTTGCTTATGTGCTTCCTGAAAGTGCTCAGTCATACAAAATCTAAAGCCAGGTTCGTCACCTCTTTGCTTCAAACAAATAGTGCCTGTTCTCACATCCTTCAAGGACATGGAGCACAGAGGCCTCATAATGTGAGGAGGTCCAGCTGACCTGCTAGGAAATCCCAGAACAGAATGGACCGGATCCACGGCCTATTTGTCGGCTGCATGACGCATGCATTTAGCAGGAGTTGTCGTCTGTTTGATTCAGCAAGTTGTCGGCTGTTTTGGCGATAACTTTAAAGATTATGTTTAAGCAAAGCACACAAGCACATGCTTATGCAGTTATGAACACAGTTGATATAAGTACATGGGGGGGGAGTCATAATATCTTTCATAATCATGAGCAGTCACATAGGAGTTATGAGCAAGCTAGACACACACATGGCCTAAATTATTAGCTGATTAAGGTTGAAACTTTGACAACTTAGGGTTTTAACTGTAACATTAAATTTTTTTCTCTTCAATGCCCTTGTCAGTTGACCATGGCGAAGACCAAAACTCCCTCAGACAGCTATCTTCTCTTGTGGGTAGATGAGTTGTTCAGAGGTCAGCCAATGTGTTGGGCCGATAGCTTGGCTGGTCTAAGAGGGCAAAAGAGCTTCACAAGCCTGCCGCCACAGTGCTTCCGTGAGCAGGTCTGCGCTCTGAGATTTCAAGGTTGAAGCTGGGTTCAGCTGGCTGTCTCACGACCATCTGCATAGTAACATCAGAAGAAAACAGGTGACCAGACATCTAAGACAGGGGACAATACAACAACCACACACAACAAACAGTAAAAGGCCTGTCCGAAAAGTGGAACCAACAGGATTGGAATTGAAAACAGTAGGTTAATGCGATGGCTATTTTCTCCCCCTTCCAAAGGCATGGTACCCAGAGTGGGTCTAGGGGGGAGAGCATGCCAGACAGTCTTCAGCATGTCGATTGGTCACTGTCCACACCATCCATTCAAGCCACAAATTAGTATTGGTCACTCCTGGCTTTACTTCTGCTACCTGCAGTCTACTCCTGGTGTTGGTGTGTTCAGCGTCGGTTGTCAGGTCCCCCATTTTGCCACTACCTGAGCCATCATTTTGGAGTCACAATGATCCAAAGCCATCCAACCGGGTCAGTACTGTCAATGTCTACTCCTATGTCATACATGTCTGTGTCGGGGTCATTTGGGTGTTGTAGCGTGTGTTTAAAGGGTAACAGTGTTTCGGGAAGCATAGAGGAGTGCTGGGGGGGGCTGTATTGATGGTGGTCTAGCACGGCGGTGTCTGAGCCAGCCTTCGGGGGGGGGGTAATTTTTCTGTCACCTTCCCTTAGGTGTGTTGGGCTTGTCTTACGGTCCCTTGGCTTTGGCACAGTGGGTTAAGTGGATCCACTGGATTCTGGTTCCTCTCCTTTTTTTTCACTGAATGTGATAGTCCCAATAGTATTTCATAAGGACTACACTACTTTTTTTTTTTTTTTCATTTTACTTTATGCACCTTTACCCAAGACCCAAGATCTTGGTTCCAACTTAAGGTGTTCTGTCTGTGATTTGTGGGGTGTTTCTCCCTTTACTTCGTGTATCTGGAGGCACACTGTTTTTTGCAGTGTGAGATATGGCCTTCACATACTCTTTCATTTCCTTAGGCAGTTTGACAACATTTGGCAACGTTGAGCGGACAACAGGCCCGTTCATTGGCTTCCCAATCAGATCTCAGATTCAGATCTCGAGACATAGGAACAGGCCTTGTCTCTCCTAGTTTCTCATTTTCAGTAGTGCGATTGGAAGTTCATCAACCCAATTTGTCTTTCTTGCAGATAAAATCCTTGCCATGGCGTTCTTGAGTGTTCGGTTGGCTCTTTCGACTGCTCCTTGGTTTTGGAGATGATATACCAATCCATACTCCTCTTTGCACTTCTTCCAGGGATTTTTGCAGTGAAATGGGTGCTGTTATCAGTGCAGATGACCTTGGGCACTCCATATGGAGGTATGATCCCCATTTTTAAGAACTTTATGATGCTGGCTGCTGTCTCAGCTTTGCAGGGGTAGGCGTCAACCCATCTGGAAAATTTATCTACCATGACGGGCAGATAGCTGTAACCATTGGTCCTTTGTTCTGGTCTCATGTCCGTGTAGCATCATTAGCTCTTGGAAGGGGCCTGTGAGCAGCAGATATTGACCCTTGTCGGTTTGCTTTGCTCTTCTGTCTTTGTGTTCGCTGCAAGTTTGGCGATCGCCGACAAAGTCTTTGATGGTGTGATCCTTGGTTGGGGCCACCACCACAATCTTCTCAGTTGTTTCATCTTGCTGTCTTTACCTCTTGGTCACTGAATGTGTTTCCCTTAGCAGCACTGGGAGGGTTCAGTGATGCTGCCAAAGTTCCCTTTTTCATCCACACTTCTCTAACTCTTTGTTTTTCCATTGAGATCTCTCTTCTGGTGAGGCTTTTTCTTGCATTTCCAGGATCCATGTCTCTGTTGGTTCATGTCTCTCTCATTTCCCAGCACATTTGGTTTTTCTCCTCTCCTTGTTCATCTTTTCAGCAACATTGTGTAGCCGCCACCTCTCTTTGTGGCCATGTCAGCTGCATCGTTTCCTTGTGAGATCCAACCTTCTTTCTTGCTGTGGCCTTTGTATTTTACTACTGCTACTTCTATGGGCAGGTGCATAGCTTTCACCATTCTCTTTAAAGTTTCGCAGTGTTTCACAGTGGTTTCTCTTGAAGTTTAGAAATTTTTCTTCACCCACATTGGGCTGTCTGTTGACGTGGACTACCGCATGAGCGTAGGCTGAGTCTGTGATGGTGTTTCCTGTTTTTCCTTCCAGCCACTCCAAAGCTTTTGTTAGTGTTACTATTTATGCCAGCTGTGCTGAGGCTGGTTGAGGGATGATTCCAGTTTCTACGGTGACATAGTTGTTGCTGTTCAGTTCCACTATTGCGCATGACAGTGTTTTCGCCTGTTGCTGTTTTGTAGCAGCAGCCATCTGTGAAGTAGATGTGATGAGCTTCTTGCAGCAGTGAAGCGTGTAAGGCATCTCTGGGGCCAGTGCCTTGTGTTGATATTTTGGGCTGTTAGCATTTCACCTTATTATTATTATTATTATTATTATTATTAATAATAATAATAGAGGCTGTGAGGTCCAGGAAGATGAGGGTGTTGGTGGAGAGCAGAGGGTCGTTGGTGATGCAGAGGAGAGCTGTTTCAGTGCTGTGGTGGGAGTGGAATCCAGATTGGGGACATTCAAAGAGGTTATTAGTGAGGTGGGTTTTGAGATGTCTTGCAACAGCGCGTCTGATGACCTTGGACAGGAATGAAAGATTAGAAATAGGTTTGTAATATGCAGGGGTGTTTGGGTCAAATCCAGATTTTTTTTTGTCTTTTTGAGAATGGTGGTGATGGTGGCAAGCTTGAGTCATAGCGGCACCCAGCCGGTGAACAGAAAGGAGTTTATGATCAAGATAATGAGTGGGGAGAGAGAGGGCAGATAGGCTTTAATGACCTGTCAAGCAGACAGGTGGATGGTTTCATGCCCTCAAGCAGATTTCCTTGGGGGTGCTTGTCTAGGTGTGTTCTAGTTGTTAGCTTTCCACCTCGGTGCTGCACCTCCGAGGTGGAAATTTCAGTATTGGGGATACATGATGCCTCTGGGTTGTTGACAGATGGGGTGCTGTGGTTG
>JABWDL010000074.1:25000-33000 GCA_015343265.1 Pao palembangensis | reverse complement strand
GTCAGAACCATCACAGGCCAGAACCATCACAGGCCAGAACCATCACAGGTCAGACCAGTCACAGGCCAGAACCATCACTGGTCAGAACCATCACAGGTCAGACCAGTTACAGGCCAGACCAGTCACTGGTCAGACCAGTCACAGGTCAGAACCATCACAGGCCAGAACCATCGCAGGTCAGACCAGTCACTGGTCAGAACCATCACAGGTCAGACCAGTCACAGGCCAGAGCCATCACTGGTCAGAACCAGTTACATGTCAGAACCATCACAGGTCAGAACCATCACAGGTCAGACCAGTTACAGGCCAGACCAGTTACAGGCCAGAACCATCACAGGTCAGAACCATCACAGGTCAGACCAGTTACAGGTCAGACCAGTTGCAGGCCAGAACCATCACAGGTCAGACCAGTCACATGTCAGAACCATCACAGGCCAGAACCATCACAGGTCAGACCAGTTACAGGCCAGACCAGTCACTGGTCAGAACCATCACAGGTCAGACCAGTCACAGGTCAGAACCATCACAGGTCAGACCAGTTACAGGCCAGACCAGGTACAGGCCAGAACCATCACAGGTCAGACCAGTTACAGGCCAGACCAGTCACTGGTCAGAACCATCTGAGTCAGACCAGTCACAGGTGAAAGAACCATCTGGGTCAGACCAGTTACAGGCCAGACCAGTTACAGGCCAGAACCATCACCAGGTCAGAACCATCACAGGTCAGACCAGTTACATGTCAGAATCATCTGGGCCAGAACCATCACAGGCCAAGAACCATCACAGGTCAGACCAGTCAGAGGCCAGAACCATCACAGGTCAGACCAGTTACAGGCCAGAACCATCACTGGTCAGACCAGTTACAGGCCAGACCAGTCACTGGTCAGAACCATGCAGGTCAGACCAGTTACATGTCAAGAACCATCACAGGCCAGAACCATCACAGGTCCAGACCAGTCACATGTCAGAATCATCACCAGGTCAGACCAAGTTACAGGCCAGACCAGTTACCAGGCCAGACCAGTTACAGGCCAGAACCATCACAGGTCAGACCAGTTACAGGCCAGACCAGTTACAGGCCAGAACCATCACAGGTCAGACCAGTCACAGGTCAGAACCATCACAGGTCGAGACAGTTACAGGCCAGACCAGTTACAGGCCAGAACCATCACAGGCCAGGAACCATCACAGGCCAGGAACCATCACAAGGTCAGACCAGTCACAGGCCAGAACCATCACTGGTCAGGAACCATCACAGGTCAGACAGTTACAGGAGGCAGACCAGTCACTGGTCAGACCAGTCTGAGTCAGAACCATCACAGGTAGAACCATCACAGGCCAGAACCATCACAGGTCAAAAAGGTCCAGTCCTGAGCCAGAACCATCACTGGTCAGAACCATCACAGGTCCAGACCAGTTACAGGCCAGACCAGTCACTGGTCAGAACCATCTGAGTCAGACAGTTACAGGCCAGACCAGTCACTGGTCAGAACCATCACAGGTGAACCAGTTACAGGCCAGACCAGTTTACAGGCCAAGAACCATCCCCCCAGGTCAGACCAGTTACAGGCCAGACCAGTTACAGGCCAGAACCATCACAGGTCAGAACCATCACAGGCCAGAACCATCACAGGCCAGAACCATCACAGGTCAGACCAGTCACAGGCCAGAACCATCACAGGTCAGACCAGTTACAGGTCAGAACCATCACAGGCCAGAACCATCACAGGTCAGACCAGTTACAGGCCAGAACCATCACAGGTCAGACCAGTCACAGGTCAGACCAGTTACAGGCCAGAACCATCACGGGTCAGACCGATGCAGGTCAGACCAGTTGCAGTCAGTTTCATCACTGGTCAGACCAGTCACCAGGTCAGTCAGTTACAGGTCCAGAGCCATCACTGGTCAGACCAGTTACAGGTCAGACCAGTTACAGGCCAGAACCATCACTGGTCAGACCAGTTACAGGTCAGACCAGTTACAGGCCAGAACCATCACTGGTCAGACCAGTCACAGGCCAGAACCATCACAGGTCAGAACCATCACAGGTCAGACCAGTCACAGGTCAGAACCATCACAGGTCAGAACCATCACTGGTCAGACCAGTCACAGGTCAGACCAGTTACAGGCCAGAACCATCACAGGTCAGACCAGTTACAGGTCAGAGGCATCGACCAGAACCATCACAGGTCAGAACCATCACTGGTCAGACCAGTTACAGGTCAGACCAGTTACAGGCCAGAACCATCACTGGTCAGACCAGTCACAGGTCAGAACCATCACAGGTCAGAACCATCTTTGGTCAGACCAGTTACGAAACAGAACCATCTACCAAGGTCAGACCAGTCACAGGTCAGACCAGTTACAGGCAGAACCATCACAGGTCAGACCAGTTACTGTCAGACCAGTTACAGGCCAGAACCATCAGGCCAGAACAAATACAGGTCAGAAACATGCGGGTCAAGAACCATCACAGGTCAGACCAGTCACAGATCCAGACCAGTTACAGGTCAGAACCATCACAGGCCAGAACCATCACAGGTCAGAACCATCACAGGTCAGAACCATCACTGGTCAGACCAGTCACAGGTCAGACCAGTTACAGGCCAGAACCATCACAGGTGAAGCAGCTGTTTCCTGTTTGCACAGCTGTACCTCACATCTGTCAGAAAGCTCCCACAGACCAGCGTCTGTGTGCTGACTGATTCAATCTGACCACAGAGAAAACAGCCACAGTTGCGGCTCAGTAGTGATGTACAGCAGCAGAAGTCTGACTGTGTTCTTAGACTGAGTCAATGCTGAAACAAAAAGTCACATTTACATCATAACTGAGCATTTAAGCACTAAATACACAATCACAGAAACTAGTGTCTGTTAGCGCTGGCAACCTTTTATTGTGCGTACCAAACACACACACACACACACACACACACACACAGAGGCCACCAGATGGTCTCCCCTCGGGATAGAGTCACTGAGGGGATGTACACTGGGAAAAGGAGCTAATATTAGACATATTAGAACATTTCTGGAGGTACTTATATGAACAGATGGGATGGAAGAGCCTCTGACTCACAGCACAATAGGACGAATGTACAGCTCCACACATTTAATATCAGGTCACATGTGTGTATGTACGCGGGGATCATCCCATACCTCCCCCAGTATCACCAGCTAACGACTCTAGAAATGCTAAGCGGCATCGTAACCATGCCTTTCAACCCGTTCTCCACTTTCCTTGTCGTTGCTTTTCATCCCTTCTTCCATGAACAAAAACACACTTTTCTTCTCACACACACGATTGTCAGCACTTGTGCTGGAGAACTAAACGCCCTTGAGCCAAACGCTTCTATACTTGAAAGGACTGAAATGAGGATGCGTCACGTTTGTTTTTCAATTCACAGCTGTCACTTTTAGTGAGCTGCAACTTTTTTTCTAAAAATGTTATTTAACACCAACACCCAACAGAATGTGATTATTTTCTTTAGACTAGCTCTACAGAATCTCTTCCCCTCGCTGTTTTATGTCACTCCAGTTGAATATAGAAACCCTGCATTAGTCTTGGCCCTACGATGCCCGCTCCACTGGGACAGCATTTGCATGAGGGACAGAATTAAAAGCATCGAGCGGAGGGACAGAGCGCGTTCCCAGAGCAGCCTGGAGGACAGGCACTGCTGGCTGGGTATTCATGCTCTGTGTGTGTGTGTGTGTGTGTGTGTGTGTGGGGAGCCGAGTTTCATTCATGTAGAAACACAAGCTGAGTGTAATTAGTGCGGTGTTTTGTAGCCTAACATAGCTGACTGGGTTGATGACGGGCAGCAGCGTGGCATGACGGAGGACGGAGCTGTTCCCACACACGTGTGAAGACTGTGGAGAAGAACATGTGACGGTCGGGAAGCTACGCCCAAACTCCCACAGCTGCGGGTTCTAAGAGCTGCTTGCTACATTATTCTCGTGCAGTTCTGCGGTTGATCCTGTTACCCTTCTGCTGTTGGTCGAAAACATGCAGAAAGGAGGAAGATTTCCTGTGTGTGTGTGTGTGTGTGTGTGTCTGAACTGATCCTCCCTGATGTTAGCCTAGCTTCTCACAGCCTTAATTAACTGGGTCTGATCAGCCATCTTCCGGCTGTGGCGTCTGCAGACTTTGGGGTTGGGGAAGCAAAACTTTAGAAAAAAAAAGAAAAAGAAATGATGACCTCATGAACGTGGTCATTTGTTTCTTTGTAACCTGAGGCGTGTTGGCAGCGTTGCTCCAAACGGGCTCCAACCTCCGTTTGAGCCTGCTAGAGAACGGCAGCCAAAGCTAGCTGGATGCTAGCTGAATGCTAGCGGGATGCTAGCTGGATGCTAGCTGGATCCTAGCTGAATGCTAGCTGAATGCTAGCTGGATGCTAGCTGGATGCTAGCTGAATGCTAGCTGGATCTGGCACGAATGCTGGCTGAATGCTAGCTGGATTAACAACTGGATGCTAGCGGGATGCTAGAAGCGCCCTCAGCGTTAAACATGAATATCGTATTATTACAGACCTTGATCAGGCAGCCTGTTTTCATGTTCCTCTTCCTCCCCGCTGAGGAGGAAGAGGAAGAGAGCACAGTTCTGTTGCTGCTGCCTCGTCCCAACATGGCCGCCGTGCTCTTCCACAAGCTTAGCATAGCTACGGCCTCGCCAGGCTAATCAAAGCAGTTTATGTCCCCAACATAATCCACTATTTCAAAGACGAAAAACAGACAAAGACAGAGTCTCAGTTCCTACCGCGTCTGTCTGCTCTTTATCTATCCTCTTTTCAGGTTTGTCTGTGTTTTGTCCTGTCTTCAGTGTCTCTGTCCTCCCTCCCTGCTTCTCCTCCTGTCTCCTCTTCTCCTGTCCTCCTTGTCTCTCTCCTTCCTCCCTCATCATCACAACCTCCATCTTCCCTCCATTCCTCCCTCACCTCCTGCTGTCTCCTCTTGTCCTGTCCATCCTGTCTCCTCCTCTGATGTTTGTGACTTACGCTGAAGGACAACAAGGACGCTTTGCGTCAGCGTCAGATTTGAAATAAGTGTCCAAAACACAACTGAGACACCAGGTTTGGTGCTGAATGTTTTCACATCCATGCACATTTGTCCTTCACGGACTAATGAAGTAGCCTTACGCGTCAGCGGCGTTTATCCGGGACTGGTCTTTAAAAAAGCAGAACAGGTGAGACTTCCGGGGACAGCAGTGCATCCGGTTCCAGAGACGCAACAGTGTGATGACGTCAAATGCGGACAGAGGTGCAGAATGTAGACCATGGAGAGGAGCGCTCCTCCTGCTCACGTCCCCAGAGGATCGCGGACACGCGCGTCTGCAGCGTCCATCTCACGTGCGCCTTTCGTGGAAAAGTGGAACGTTCAGCTCGTCTATAGCAGAACAGTCCCCGCCTGCTCCACCCTAAAGACTTCAACTAGAACACGCGCTCAGACTCCGGCCACTTGTTAAACACAAGCTCAAGTCTCACTCATAGAACTAAAGTCGGCGAGCGCGGCTGGTGTTGACGGAAACAACCGAAGGTGGTCGAAGCCTCGAAAGGTGCAGAAGCGCATGTTCGAAGATGCTGGGCGAAGAGAGGCTGAGGAGAGACTCTGCTGACACGGCGTGACAGGGAACTGTGACAGGAGCGCAGCCGAGCCGAGCCGAGCCGAGCCGAGCGGCGTCCACGCACCTTCTCTCCGGTCCACCGCAGGGGCATGGAGCGGGGCTTGCGGGGCTGGAGCAGCTGCGGGACTCTGTCCTGGACTGTCTGATCCGGAGCCCTGCGTCTCTTCACCAACATGCGGCAGAGCCTCGGCACGGTGAGTTTCCGGTCTCGAACCAGTGTTTCCAGCGCCAGCAGACTGGCCGCAAACATCCGTGGGAACCGTCACGGTTGGCGACTGAAACCTGCCAGGAGTGACAGCGGGGCTTTGGGTTTGCTTCCCGGCTGATGGAAGAGCTTCACGAAGCGGGTTTTTTTCTCTTTAACCGCCTGTGGTGGTCGCTGAAGCTGGGCGGATTTGTGAACCATCCGCCGGTCACGCAGGGCGATTCTGCGCCTATTTTCACGCCGTGTGAATCAGAACTGGGTCTTGCTGCGCAGATGCGTTTTCCAGTCGCCACCTCAGTAAACAGACGCTCCGCGGATCGATGCGTCGTGACTGTGCGCGTGGAAGCTAAGTTTGCACGTGGGCTGGCTTTATTTACTGTCCCAACGCAGTTGGTGCTCCTGGGTCTCAGCACTTCTGCAGGGAGGGATTGGCTGGTCTGCGCCACCTGCAGGAGCAGATCTCCGGTCAGGGTGGGATGAAGAGCAGCCTGGCAGACTTGTAGCCTTGCAGCCTTGCAGCCTAGCAGCCTTGCAGCCTTGCAGCCTGCCTTGCAGCCTAGCAGCCTAGCAGACTTGCAGCCTAGCAGACTTACCTTCAGACTTGTAGCCTTGCAGCCTTACCTTCGCGCCTTGCAGCCTTGCAACCTTGCAGCCTAGCAGCCTAACAGCCTAACGAGCTTGCAACTAACAGACTTGCAACCTAGCAGACTTGTAGCAGCCTTACCTTCTACTTGTGCAGCCTTGCAGCCTGGCAGCCTTGCAGCCCTTGCAGCCTTGCAGCCTAACGGGCACGCAGCCTAGCAGACTTGTAGCCTTGCGGCCGCGCAGCTATCAGCCTTGCAGCCTTGCAGCCTTGCAGCCTTGCAGCCTTGCAGCGCACATTCGCAGACTTGCAGCTGCAGACCTGCCTTGCAGCCTAGTGGACTTGCAGCCTAGCAGCCTAGCAGACTTGCAGCCTTGCAGACTTGCAGCCTAGCAGACTTGCAGTCTTGCAGCGTAGCAGGCTAGCGGACTTGCAGCCTAGCAGACTTGCAGCCTTGCAGCCTAGCAGACTTGCAGCCTAGCAGACTTGCAGCCTTGCAGCCTAGCGGACTTGCAGCCTAGGAGCCTAGCAGCCTAGCAACGTAGCAGACTTGCAGCCTTGCAGCCTAGCAGACCTGCAGCCTTGCAGCCTAGTGGACTTGCAGCTAGCAGCCTTGCAGACGGCCTTGCAGCCTAGCGGACTTGCAGCCTAGCAGCCTAGCGGACTTGCAGCCTTGCAGCCTAGCAGACTTGCAGCCTTGCAGACTTGCAGCCTAGCAGACTTACAGTCTTGCAGCGTAGCAGGCTAGCGGACTTGCAGCCTAGCAGCCTTGCAGCCTTACGCTTCAGGACTTGCAGCGCGCAGCCTTGCAGCCTAGCAGACTTGCAGCCTGGCAGCCTTGCAGCCTGGCAGCCTAGCAACCTTGCCTTCTGCGAACTTGCAACCTAGCAGACTTGCAGCCTGGCAACCTTGCAGCCTGGCAGCCTAACGGCCTTGCAGCTTGCAGCCTAGCAGCCGCAGCCTTGCAGCCTTGCATGCGAACTTACCTTCGCAGACTTAGCGCCTTGCAGCCTTGCGCAGCCTTGCAGCTAGCAGCCTTGCAGCCTGCAGCTAGCAGACTTGCAGCCTAGGGCCTGCAGCCTTGCAGCCTAGTGGACTTGCAGCCTAGCAGCTGCGGCTATGAACACAGCCTTGCAGACTTGCCTTCTTGGACTTGCAGTCTTGCAGCGTGGCAGGCTAGCCGGACTTGCAGCCTAGCAGACACGGCCTTGCAGCCCTGCAGACTTGCAGCCTAACGGGCCGGCGCTTGCCCTTGCAGCCTAGCGGACTTGCAGCCTGAAGACTAGCAGCCTAGCAACGTGGCAGACTTGCAGCCTTGCAGCCTGGCAGACCTGCGGCCTTGCAGCCTGGTGTGGACTTGCAGCCTAGCAACCTGGCAGACTTGCAGCGCACGGCCTAGCGGACTTGCAGCCTAGCAGCCTAGCGGACTTGCAGCGCAGCTAGCAGACTGCAGACTTGCAGCCTAGCAGACTTGCAGTCTTGCAGCGTAGCAGGCTAGCGGACTTGCAGCCTAGCAGACTTGCAGCCTTGCAGCCTAGCGGACTTGCAGCCTTGCAGCCTTGCAGCCTAGCAGACTTGCAGCCTAGCAGCCTTGC
>JABWDL010000074.1:0-20000 GCA_015343265.1 Pao palembangensis | reverse complement strand
GCTTCCAGCCTGGTTCCTGCCTGCTTCCAGCCTGGTTCCAGCCTGGTTCTAGTCTGCTTCCAGCCTGGTTTCTGCCTGGTTCCAGCCTGGTTGTAGTCTGGTTCCTGCCTGGTTCCTGCCTGGTTCCAGCCTGGTTCCAGCCTGGTTCCTGCCTGGTTCTAGTCTGGTTCCTGCCTGCTTCCAGCCTGGTTCCTGCCTGGTTCTAGTCTGGTTCCAGCCTGGTTCCAGCCTGGTTCTAGTCTGGTTTCTGCCTGGTTCCAGCCTGGTTCCAGCCTGGTTCCTGCCTGGTTCTAGTCTGGTTCCTGCCTGCTTCCAGCCTGGTTCCAGCCTGGTTCTAGTCTGCTTCCAGCCTGGTTTCTGCCTGGTTCCAGCCTGGTTGTAGTCTGGTTCCTGCCTGGTTCCTGCTGGTTCCAGCTGGTTCCTGCCTGGTTCCTGCCTGGTTCTAGTCTGGTTCCTGCCTGCTTCCAGCCTGGTTCCTGCCTGGTTCTAGTCTGGTTCCAGCCTGGTTCCAGCCTGGTTCTAGTCTGGTTTCTGCCTGGTTCCAGCCTGGTTCCAGCCTGGTTCCTGCCTGGTTCTAGTCTGGTTCCTGCCTGCTTCCAGCCTGGTTCCAGCCTGGTTCTGGTCTGCTTCCAGCTGGTTCCAGCCCCCAGTTCCAGCCTGGTTCTAGTCTGGTTTCTGCCTGGTTTCCAACCTGGTTCCAGCTAGTTCCTGCCTGGTTCTAATTGGTTCCTGCCTGCTTCAATGGTTCCAGCCTGGTTCCTGATCTGCTTCAGCCTGGTTCAGCCTGGTTCCAGCCTGGTTCCTGCCTGCTTCCAGCCTGCTTCCTGTGGGAGCGTGACGTCCCCAGTGGCTGGGAGCGTTGGCATCCAGCTCACCTGGCAGGAGCTCTGAGGGGATGTGACCCACTGAGCCTGGCAGAGAGCTGGTCCTCAGCAATCTGCTGCTCCCTGGGAGCTGAGGAACACCATATATGACACACACACACACACACACACACACACACACACACACACACACCAAATAAAAAGAGGCAGGCCAGAAACGAAAATATGAAGACTCAAAGCTTGTCTGTTGGGCCCCCAGAGCAACTTTTCAAGAGCGGACTGCGTTCTAAAAGGAGGACCCTGACCCTGGCCCTGGAGGTTTGTGTTACCCCCAAAGCAGCACGGAAGAAAACTGCTTCCTGGAGGCTTCTGTGGAGACCTCCACCCTCCAGAGATGTTTGACCACCGTCAGCATGTAGCTTCAGTAGCTAACTCTGCTAAGGAGCATCAGTGTTATGGTGGCAGTTCTAGAAGATTCGTAGATGTTTTCAGGATGTTTTTGAGAAGAGAGTATGGTCCTGCTTCCTGTTTGAGCGACAGCAGCCCTCTGAGGTTCCTGTGTGCCGGTGGCTGAGGTCCTGCTGGGGACAGAAGGGGCCAAACTGGGACAGAAGGGGCCAAACGAGCCCAGCGGCTCCGCCGAAACAGAAAATTGCTCTTCTTTGGAACTGGATGCAGAATAGGGACCTGACCCAGGCCAGGGTAGGCCAGTCAGTCAGTCACACACACATGCAGAGAGAGAGAGATGGAGAGACACAGAGAATGACAGACAGAAGGCTAGAGAGAGACGGGTGGTTGTCAGCAAAAACCAGTTTTTGGTGGTTTTACAGGAGGGAGATGCTTCCTGTTGTTGATTAGTGTAGCTCTCTCTCTCTCTCTCTCACACACACACACACACACACAGACCAGCACTAGCTCTAACAGTAACGATCCCCCCCCAGCTGCCTGTGTGTGTCGCTGCACCTTTTAAAAACGTCCCCCACACCTGCTGCTCCACCAGGTCCCCGGAGGCAGAGGTGTGTGAGGTAGGAGCGAAACTGCGTGTCCGGGGAGACGAGCGCGAGGAGCCGTCCGAGTGTGAGTGTGCACGGCGGACGTCCTGACACCAGCCTTTGAAAAGAGCCCTCATCTTCAGCCCGTCCGGCAGCCCCGGCTCCAACGTGGGCTGTTGTCGCCCCATTCCGGGGGCGCGAAGGCACGTCCGTGGTATGGGTGGTGTGAAGCACCGGGCTTCATCGGTGCCGCTGCCACGTGCGCGGTGCACAGGGGGCACTGATTGTGGCTGATGAACGCATTTGGATTCCAGTGGAGGTGAGCAGGCGTGCAGGAGGCGCCCGTAGATCCTCAGCACCAACCGTGGATTAAGGAGCATGACGTGGCTTATGACCGTGCTGCCGCTTCCTCTCTGCACATTATCAGCAGGCTGGTGGCCCCCTGACTGTGGGCTCTGCTCATCCTCTCAAGCGTATCACTTGGTCACTAGTCTCACTCGTCTCCTGCTGTGTGTGCACACATGAATCCTCAAAAGCCGGAATTCTGCAGAAAGCCCACATCTGGAGGTGCAGGTGTGGATGGAGAGCCTGGTCGTTTGTCCAGAGAACAGGGTGGTGTCAGACAGTCGGCAGGAAACTACACAATCTACAACTACAAATCTACCTGGAGCTCTGTCCAGGTCCTGTATCATCCTGGAACGCTACCTGGAGCTCTGTCCAGGTCCTGTATCATCCTGGAACTCTACCTGGAGCTCTGTCCAGGTCCTGTAACATCCTGGAACTCTACCTGGAGCTCTGGCCAGGTCCTGTAACATCCTGGAAATCTACCTGGAGCACTGTCCAGGTCCTGTATCATCCTGGAACTCTACCTGGAGCTGTCCAGATCTGTATCTGTCTGGAACTCTACCTGGGGCTCTGTCCAGGTCAGTATCCTGGAAATCTACCTGGAGGTCTGTCCAGGTGCTGTATCATCCTGGAAATCTGCCTGGAGCTCTGTCCAGGTCCTGTATCATCCTGGAACTCTACCTGGAGCTCTGGCCAGGTCCTGTAACATCCTGGGGCTACCTGGAGCACTGTCCAGGTCCTGTATCATCCTGGAACGCTACCTGGAGCTCTGTCCAGGTCCAGTATCATCCTGGAACGCTACCTGGAGCTCTGTCCAGGTCCAGTATCATCCTGGAACGCTACCTGGAGCTCTGTCCACGTCCTGTATGATCCTGGAACGCTACCTGGAGCTCTGTCCAGGTCATCATCCTGGGCAGCTACCTGGAGCTCTGTCCACGTCTGTATGATCCTGGAACTCTACCTGGAGCTCTGTCACGTCCTGTATCTGGAAATCTACCTGGAGCTCTGTCCAGGTCCTGTGTCATCTGGAAATCTGCACCTGGAGCACTGTCCAGGTCCTGTATCATCCTGGAAATCTACCTGGAGCTCTGTCCAGGTCAGTATCATCTGGAAATCTACCTGGAGGTCTGCCCAGGTCCTGTATCATCCTGGAAATCTACCTGGAGCTCTGTCCAGGTCCTGTATCATCCTGGAACTCTACCTGGGCTCTGTCCAGGTCCTGTATCATCCTGGAACTCCTGCACCTGGAGCTCTGTCCAGGTCCTGTATCATCCTGGAACTACCTGGAGCTCTGTCCAGGTCCAGTATCATCCTGGAACTCTACCTGGAGCTCTGTCCAGGTCCTGTATCATCCTGGAACTCTACCTGGAGCTCTGTCCAGGTCCTGTATCATCCTGGAACTCTACCTGGAGCTCTGGCCTTAGGTCCTGTAACATCTGGAAATCTGCCTGGAGCACTGTCAGGTCCTGTATCATCCTGGGCAGCTACCTGGGCTCTGTCCAGGTCAGTATCCTCCTGGAACGCTACCTGGAGCTCTGTCCGAGTCCAGTATCATCCTGGGCATTTACCTGGGCTCTGTCCATGTATGATCCTGGAACGCTACCTGGGCCTCTGGCCAGTCCTGTAACATCTTGAAATCTACCTGGAGCACTGTCCAGGCCTGGATTATCCTGGAACTCTACCTGGAGCTCTGGCCAGGTCCTGCCAACATCCTGAAATGCCTGGAGCACTGTCCAGGTCCTGTATCATCCTGGAACTCTACCTGGAGCTCTGTCCAGGTCCTGTATCATCCTGGAACTCTACCTGGAGCTCTGTCCAGATCCTGTATCATCCTGGAACTCTACACTGGAGCTCTGTCAGGTCTGTATCATCCTGGAACTCCTGGAGCTCTGGCCAGGTCCTGTAACATCCTGGAAATCTACCTGGAGCACTGTCCAGGTCCTGTATCATCCTGGAACTCTACCTGGAGCTCTGTCCAGGTCTGTATCATCTGGAACTCTACCTGGAGCTCTGTCCAGATCCTGTATCATCCTGGAACTCTACCTGGAGCTCTGTCCAGATCCTGTATCATCCTGGAACTCTACCTGGGGCTCTGTCCAGGTCCAGTATCATCCTGGAAATCTACCTGGAGGTCTGTCCAGGTGCTGTATCATCCTGGAAATCTGCCTGGAACTCTGTCCACGTCCTGTATCATCCTGGAACGCTACCTGGAGCTCTGTCCAGGTCCAGTATCATCCTGGAACGCTACCACAAGCTCTGTCCACGTCCTGTATGATCCTGGAACTCTACCTGGAGCTCTGTCCACGTCCTGTATCATCCTGGAAATCTACCTGGAGCTCTGTCCAGGTCCTGTGTCATCCTGGAAATCTACCTGGAGCACTGTCCAGGTCCTGTATCATCCTGGAAATCTACCTGGAGCTCTGTCCAGGTCCAGTATCATCCTGGAAATCTACCTGGAGGTCTGCCCAGGTCCTGTATCATCCTGGAAATCTACCTGGAGCTCTGTCCAGGTCCTGTATCATCCTGGAACTCTACCTGGAGCTCTGTCCAGGTCCTGTATCATCCTGGAACTCACCTGGGCTCTGTCCAGAGTCCTGTATCATCCTGGAACGCTACCTGGAGCTCTGGCCAGGTCCTGTAACATCTTGGAAATCTACCTGGAGCACTGTCCAGGCCCTGGATTATCCTGGAACTCTACCTGGAGCTCTGTCCAGGTCCTGTATCATCCTGGAAATCTACCTGGAGGTCTGTCCACGTCCTGTATCATCCTGGAACGCTACCTGGAGCTCTGGCCGAGATAACTGGTACATCTTGAAATCTACCTGGAGCACTGCCCAGGTCCTGGATTATCCTGGAAATCTACCTGGAGCTCTGTCCAGGTCCTGTGTCATCCTGGAAATCTACCTGGAGTCTGTCCCGGGTCAGTATCATCCTGGAACTCTACCTGGAGCTCTGTCCAGGTCCTGTATCATCCTGGAAATCTACCTGGAGCTCTGTCCAGGTCCTGTGTCATCCTGGAAATCTACCTGGAGGTCTGTCCAGGTCCAGTATCATCCTGGAACTCTACCTGGAGCTCTGTCCAGGTCCTGTATCATCCTGGAAATCTACCTGGAGGTCTGTCCAGGTCCAGTATCATCTGGAACTCTGCAGGCTCTGTCCAGGTCCTGTATCGTCCTGGAAATCTACCTGGAGCTCTGTCCAGGTCCTGTATCATCCTGGAAATCTGCCTGGAGCTCTGTCCACGTCCTGTATCATCCTGGAACGCTACCTGGAGCACTGTCCAGGTCTGGATTATCACAAAATCTACCTGGAGCTCTGTCCAGGTCACATCTGACCTGGCCACATCTGGAGGTGCAGGTGTGGATGGAGAGCCTGGTCGTTTGTGCAGAGACTACAGAACTACAGAAGACCTTTAATTATGGGCCACAGAGAGAAGAGGAAATGTTCACGTGTTCATCAGAGAAGAACAAATCACAGGGACGCAGACGTGAGTCAACACGTGACTTCACTGATCTGACTCGGTCTCGTGTGCGTGTTTGTGGGCTTAAACGCTCAGGACGAGGCTGCAGCTTTCACACACTAACCTTTGAAGCAGCTGTAATGTTGGGGAGCTGGGGAGCTACTTCCTGTTTGGCGTCTCTTCAGCCTGTGAGTCCACCAGCTGCAGGTGATGACAGTCTGGCGGGAACGTTTGTATGTTCTCAGAGGACAAGGTGACGGGCGACCGCTGTCTGGATGTGACTCCACCCAGGCACTGGGTCCCAGGCGTTCCTGGCTGGTACTTCAGGGCTCGGGTTCCTGGCTGGTGCTTCAGGGCCCAGGTTCTGGCCTGGTAGCTAGGTTCCTGGCTGATGCTTCAGGGCTCTTCTCAAGGCTGGAAACCCACTCAGGGTTCCTGGCTGGTGCTTCCAGGTTCCCTGGCCAGTGCTTCAGGTTCTGGCTGTGGTGCTTCAGGGGCCCAGGTTCCTGGCTGTGGTACTTCAGGGCTCAGGTTCCTGGCTGGTACTTCAGGGCTCAGGTTCCTGGCTGGTGCTCAGGTTCTGGCTGGTGCTGGGGCTCTTCTCAGGGCGCCTGGAAACCTGCTCAGGTTCCTGGCTGGTGCTTCAGGTTCCTGGCTGGTGCTCAGGTTCCTGGCTGGTGCTTCAGGGGCTCAGGTTCCTGGCTGGTGCTCAGGTTCCTGGCGCAGTACTTCAGGAGAAACAACTTCTCAAGGCTGAAACCTGCTCCAGGTTCCTGGCTGGTACTCAGGTTCCTGGCTGGTGCTCAGGTTCTGGCTGGTGCTTCAGGTTCCTGGCACCATTGCTCAGGTTCCTGGCTGTGGTGCTTCAGGTTTCCTGACCTTTGGTACTTCAGGGCTCAGGTTCTGGCTGGTGCTTCAGGTTCCTGGCTGGTGCTCAGGTTCCTGGCTGGTGCTTCAGGTTCCTGGCTGGTACTTCAGGGGCTCAGGTTCCTGGCTGGTGCTCAGGTTCCTGGCTGGTGCTTCAGGATTTGGGTGTCGTATTCTCGGAGTTAGAAAAACACGCCGACGGCTGAGATCCTGCATGGATACGGGCTGGAACGGCGCGGCGGAAAGCTGAGATAAGATCTGAGGTAGGCTTTGTTCTGGGCGCTGCAGCTGGAGCCAGGCTGACGTGAAAGTCAGGAACGCACGAAGATGAAGGTGAGGCGCAGAGTCACGAGCAAAGACTCAGGCTGCTCAGTCTTATCTGGATGCCTTTAGGACGTGCGCGGCAGCTGGAAAGGAAAGGGTTCGACTGTGTTTGGGGTTCAGGCTCTTGGACGTGTCTCCACATTCCTGAAGAGCATGTCCCATCGCGAAGATAACCATGGCGGGGCTTATTGGCAAACCCCACCTGAGGCTGCTCGTTTGCTCTTCTGGCTCCAGAGTTTCAGCAGCTCTTCCTGTCATCCAGCAGGACTAAACACACACTGGCCCCACCATCCCCCATAGCCCACCAGCCCCCACCCAGCCCCACAGCCCCCACCCAGCCCCCACCCAGCAGCCTCTACTTACATCCAGTGTTTAAGCTTTCTGGCTGTTTCTGGCCTTGAAGGCAGACGGAGCCTCTGGTGCAGCTGCGGTCATGAGGGAGGGGTCTGTCGTACCTGCGCTGGGTCAGCCCCCCCCACTGAAACCCAACACCTGTGACATCATGCATGGAGACGCTGGCTGCTCACAGAGCTTCAGTGTTTTTCTTCAGGCTGATCCAGGCCGTCCACATCAAGCAGGTGCTGCCTGGGCTGCTCCCTGGGCTGCTCCCTGGGCTGACCTCAGCGCTCCTCCCCCAGGCTCAGGGAGGCTGCTTCGTCAGCTTTGCCTGGGAACTGTTCACCTCTGAGAGGCAGCCACAGGCTGCCAGCAGGAGCTCTCCTCGCCAGCGTCCCGCTCCACGCAGGTAAGCCGTCGTCAGCAGCGTTAGCTGGTGACCCCGTCCGTCCCAGCTGTGAGGAGCTGATGGCTGAAAGCCTGCATCAGCAGGGGAAGAGAAGACGTTTCTGTTACGGACGGCGTTTAGGCGGATGTGATTGACATCGTCCACTTCGTTATCATGTTGGTGCTTTCGCTCATGTGATGGTCCAGCAGCTGCAGCTACACCTGTATTATACACACAAGGAACAGACTGGGGGCTGGTAACCGTTGGTAACCGTACTTCCAACGCTAATCCTTACCTGTTTGACCGAGTCAAGTCTGTGTGTGTGTGTGTGTGTGTGTGTGTGTTTATGCTTTAGTTGATGAGGGTCTAAATGCTGCCTTCTCCTGGCAAACTTGCTTTTTGCTCCGCCTCCGGTGGGTTTCTGTTGCTTTGGGCCGCCAGCATCCACAGCTGATGGTGAATGTGAGGTTTCCTGTGCCGGCAGAGGTGGGGGGACGCTTGGGTGGTGTGAAGCAGCCGGCGGTGCCGCCGGGGGCCTGGACAGGCTCTGGGGAGAAGAGGACAGCCGTAAAGGATCCCTAACCAAAGTCTCCTTCACAGTCAGCGCTTGATTATTCCCACATACGGGAAACAAATGTTGAAGTCTGGATCTGAAGCGACAAAACTGACTCTGTGACGTGACCGTCATGTGTCAGAGCCTGCGCTGAACCTCTGGCTCCATGTTAAGCTAATTTTGCACGTGAGAGGGATTCCCCTGCGCTGTTTTCCTTCTTCTGCAGTCCTTCGCCTGTATTTCAGAGCTCCGTGAATCTGATAACTGCACTTGCACGTCTGTCATGCTCCTATCTTGCGGGAATGTCTGGCTTTGCCCATGTTCAGATCTCTGTTATCTGCTCGTTCAGTGCCAGCAGAGACCTGGAGCTTGGCCTCTGTTAGTGGAGAGACAGGATCTGGCTGCTCAGAACGCCTCAGCACCGTTCGTGATGCGTTCAGAGGTCGTTATCAGCTGGCCTGCCTGGACGTGACGTCCTGGACGCTCTCAGACACAGCACATTTCCTCGGGGATGGGCAACCCAGTCCCACGAGGGCCGTGATCCAGCCAGGTTTTTCTTCCTACCAGGCAGGAGGGTGCTGTCGTCTACCTGGTAGGTCAGAAAACCCGGCTGGATCACGGCCCTCGTGGGACTGGGTTGCCCAAGTAGAACAAGCAAAGCAGGTTTAAACATTTGTAGAAATGTAATATAAACGTGTTACATGAGCGTTTGCAACGGTCTGGGAGGTGAATAAGTGAGTAAGACAGCCTGTGAGCAGATTTCAGTGTGTCTGAGGCTCCAGACAGAGATGAGGAGGCTAATCGCTGCCTGCGCAAGCACAGAGCCAGAACATAAGGGGATGTTGATTGTAAAGACATTTTCTTACATCACATCTCATCATCAGGTTGCTAAACCATCTCTGCCCCATAACAACAACAACGTAGCAGCTTCTTCTTCTTCCTACTAGGCCACTGGGTGCTAACTGATGCAGACCTGCACCCTCGCCTGTGCTCGCGCCTGCGAGCTGGAGTGAATGGAAGCAGGGTGCAGCTGTGCGGGGCTGCTGACAGGCGGCAAGAGTGGAGAAGAAGGCTGCAAATCCAGGCAGTCGGGACACTTCCTCCTCCTCCTTCCTGTCTGTCATTGCTCGGCTCCCGACACATCAAAGACAGTGGGAAACTGATCCCAAAGCTTCTCTAATGGTCCGGATCGTTCTGTGTGTGTGTGTGTGTGTGTGTGTGTGTGTGTGTGTGCGCGCCAGTGTGTTGCTACATTCTGAGTGCCAAAATACTTATTCTGCTAGCAACATGAGGACATTGGCTGGTCCGCGAACCCTCACAGGCCTGTTTTCAGGTTCAGGTAATAGATTAGTCCTCATAAAGATGGAATTACAAGGGTGTGTGTGTACTGGAAGTTCTGCTGAAATGTTGGGATGTGATTAGCATCCATGTAGCACACAGCTCACAGTGAGCGTTTCAGAAGAAAACGCTTGAAGCCAAGCTGGAGGCAAGCTGAGATGCTAGCGCGAGCGGCGCTAAGCTCGGCGCTAAGCTCGGCGCTAAGCTCGGCGCTAACCGTGTGTTTCCGCAGGCGTCGCTCCACCACCGTGTGCGGTCCCAGTGAATCCTCAGACAGCAGTCAGACCATGGAGTTCAGATGTGGGGCGCTGCATCTCCTGCTGCTGACCAGACTGGTGCTGCCGTCGCACACAGAGAGTGAGTGCCAACGTGATCCTACACACACGCACACACACACACACACACGCACACACACACACACACACACACGCCACAGTAGCTCCAGAAGCTTCTCACGCAGGCTGCTCTTCTTGAGGAGTCTGTCAGAGAGGGTCTGAGGAGGAAATGAAGGTCCCAAATGAAGGTTCCCAGAAAGGTGGAGCTTCTCCACGCTGTCCCCTCTGACAGGACGTGAGCAGTCTGGACCTCTGCTCCGTCAGCCGTCTCCTCTCCCCTGAAATGGGTGCGAGGCGTGTGGAGTCATCTACAGACCTTCTGATGGTGGGCTGGAGTCTGGACCTGCAACCCTGCGGAGAGCCAGCCAGGGTTGCTGCCCTGGAGTCCAGGATGGGCTTCGTTCCTTCTCCGGTTCTTGTCTGCTACAGGGCCCCCTGGCTTCCTCCCGTCCTCCCTTTCAGCCCCAGCTAGGAGCGGAGCTGTGCCGGACACTCCCACCACACCGCCAGGCGGCATCTTCAGGCCTTCGGAAGCGTTTGCGCTGTTTTGTTCTTCCAGGGTTTCTGTGCCCATTCATGTTCTCTTCTTCTCTCTACCGGCCGTCCACCCTGGCTCACCTCTGCGTCTCCCTCTCTCCGTTAGGCATGCCCAGCTTCATCAAATCTCCCGACGATCAGACGGGAATTTCCGGAGGAGTGGCTTCCTTCGTCTGCCAGGCGGTGGGCGAGCCCAGACCTCGCATCACCTGGATGAAGAAGGGGAAGAAAGTCAGTTCTCAGCGCTTTGAGGTAGAGGTCAGCTCCAGACGGAGCCCGCCCCCTGTGTGACGTTGCAGATGTGCAGACCCTTACCGCAGGAGCAGGCAGCGTTGGGCCCTGCAGAGAGCTGCAGGTGTTGAATGAACAAACCAGTCTTCTGCAGTTCCACCCAGTCTGCCGGAGTGGAGGTTAGGCCAGATAGACAGCGTGTTCCCCAGCTGCTCGCCCCTCTCTTTGTTCCCTAACCACGGCAAGCGTGGCCTGGGTAGTGTAGCACCTGCAGCAACGCCGTCTGAGCCGGGTCGGAGGAGTTCCAGGCGCCCTGCTGGGCTCATTAAGGAACCGCCTGCGAACAGCCAGACCTCCGCCTTGTTAACATGGACACACACGGTCGCAGCTCGCTGGGAATAATCTGACTCTCCCACTCAGGCTGCTGCCGACTGCTGTGAGACACGTGACACAGACAGGCTAATCCGCCAGGTAACCAGGGAAGGAAGGGCGAGGCGTGATTCAGGCGTGATGAGGCTGCAGTCATCCACGTGCACGTTCTGAGCAACATCAGCACCTAGAGAAGCAGTGGGAGAGCTCAGACCTCCACCTACTGTGACTCCACCTGGAGTAGGTTACATAACATAGATCAAAGCCCCTCGGGTCTTTCATCTTTGGGAGATCACAGGTCAAAGTCCCTCCAGAATCCGGACCATGGCCACACTTTAATCAGCATCAAACTCAGCTTCACTTCTTGCAGTGTGCTCACTGGCATCAACATTTGGCAGCATGAACCTGCTACGCAGCAAATCAAAAGTAGAGTCTCGATTCTCCGCACTGGTTAAAAGACACTTCCTGTCATTGTTGTGGTTCTGCGCTCTGATTGCTTTGAAGTCTTTGCACCTTTTTCTCACATCAGGCTCCAGCGCTGAGTCTGGGAATTAGTCCCAGAAAACCTCAGTTCCTCAGATGTGAGGACTCACCGTGGCCTTTGTAAAGACTAGATTAGGGACCTGAGCAGACGCCATTTTAGCCTGTAGCAAGTGAGTGTCCTGATGTCCTGATGTCCTGATGTGGATCCTGTGACAGGTGATTGACTTTGACGACGGCTCAGGCTCCGTGCTGCGGATCCAGCCTCTGCGGACCCACCGGGATGAAGCCATCTACGAGTGCACGGCCACCAACACTGTTGGGGAGATCAACACCAGCGCCAAGCTCACCGTCTTGGAAGGTAAACGTGACCTCCGTGACTGTCCGCAGACCTGCTCTCAGTCCCAGATGTCTGCCTTCCAGTACGACCTCGCCATCCAACCGCCTGCTTGTTGATGCCAAATCAGCCTTTGACATCAGTGTTTCTCTGATGTCATTTCCTCTTTAGACATTTTGGAAATCCCTTCTTTGGACGCCTGTTTCCTTAATCACAAAATGAGCGTCCGATTACTGACCGTACGACTGGGACTGTTTCACACTCCTTTAAACTGTCTTCAGGGTCAGAGGGTACCAAAGTCTGACCTGAACCTGTGAATACGACCGTTGGCTCGCTGGCTGGTTTGGGCTCGCGGGAAGCAGCCAGACAAGCCCAAGTCATGTGATCCCCAGGCTGGGCTTACCAGCTGCTCTGGGATGGGATGAGCCAGGCTTGGAGAAGGTCTGAGGCTGACGCTGAGCTTGTTGTTTCTCAGCAGGCCTCAGGCTCCAGTCAGTTGAGCTTGGTCCGACTCTAAAGTGGCTCCGGGGTCACTGGGCCTCAGGTAGGTCCACGAGAGCTCCAGGAGGTCTGAGGGCTTCATAGATGCTTCTGCCCCAGCTGTCAAATGTAAACCACTGCTTCTTTGTCCTGGTGAGCAGCTCAGAACCTGTCAGAGCTTCTGTCAGCCCGAGGCTGGAACTGAGGAGCCCGCGTCTCTAGACCCCAACAGGAGTCCCCGAGCCCTCACCCGCGTCTCTAGACCCCAACATGAGTCCCTGACCCTCACCCGCGTCTCTAGACCCCAACATGAGTCCCCGAGCCCTCACCCGCGTCTCTAGACCCCAACATGAGTCCCCGAGCCCTCACCCGCGTCTCTAGACCCCAACATGAGTCCTTGACCCTCACCCGCGTCTCTAGACCCTCACCCGCGTCTCTAGACCCCAACATGAGTCCCCGAGCCCTCACCCGCATCTCTAGACCCCAACATGAGTCCCCGACCCTCTCACGCATCTCTAGACCCTCTCACGCGTCTCTGGACCCTGTCACACGTCTCTGGACCCTGTCACGCGTCTCTGGACCCTCTTACGCGTCTCTGGACCCTCTTACGCGTCTCTGGACCTTCTCACGCGTCTCTGGACCCTGTCACGCGTCTCTGGACCCTCTCACGCGTCTCTGGACCCTCACCCGCGTCTCTAGACCTGAACATGAGTCCCCGACCCTCTCACGCATCTCTAGACCCTCTCACGCGTCTCTGGACCCTGTCACACGTCTCTGGACCCTGTCACGCGTCTCTGGACCCTCTTACGCGTCTCTGGACCCTCTTACGCGTCTCTGGACCTTCTCACGCGTCTCTGGACCCTGTCACGCGTCTCTGGACCCTCTCACGCGTCTCTAGACCTGAACATGAGTCCCCGACCCTCTCACGCGTCTCTGGACCCTCTCACGCGTCTCTAGACCTGAACATGAGTCCCCGACCCTCTCACGCGTCTCTGGACCCTCTCACGCGTCTCTGGACCCTCTCACGCGTCTCTGGACCCTGTCACGCGTCTCTGGACCCTCTCACGCATCTCTAGACCCTCACCCGCGTCTCTAGACCTGAACATGAGTCCCCGACTCTCTCACGCGTCTTTGGACCCTCTCACGCGTCTCTAGACCCTCTCACGCGTCTCTGGACCCTGTCACGCGTCTCTGGACCCTCTCACGCGTCTCTAGACCTGAACATGAGTCCCCGACCCTCTCACGCGTCTCTGGACCCTCTCACGCGTCTCTAGACCTGAACATGAGTCCCCGACCCTCTCACGCGTCTCTAGACCCTCTCACGCGTCTCTGGACCCTCTCACGCGTCTCTGGACCCTGCCATTGCTGCAGAGGTCCGCTGGTTCCCAGGGTTCAGTTTCGTGGTCAGGCCCTCCAAGTCTGAGTTGTGGGACTTCTCCAAGCCTCTAGGGTCCCTCAGACCCTCAGACCAGTGCCTGCCGGCCCCCCGTCACACTCGTTTCCCAGCAGAGGGGGTGGAGCCTCTCAGACTCTGCTTGTTTTTACCTTGGTGTGAGTAGTGTTCTATAAATAAGCGCATCCTTTCTCCGGTATGTAGCATGTGTTGGTGCTTGGCTGCAGCCGTGGTGTTCTGGCTCTGGTCTCTGGAGGCCCGGGCCACAGCCGGCAGACAGCGCTGGGAGCGCAGAAACCAGTTGGAGTCCTGCTTACTGCCGCCCCACCTTTGCTTTTGTTTTCCTGCCAAAGCAGCTCTCACGTTGCAGATAGGATGACAGAAATGGTGAGTGTGACACACCAGCGCCTCACACACCTGTGTGACACACCAGCGCCTCACACACCTGTGTGACACACCAGCGCCTCGTGTTCACACACTGACAATGTGTTGGCAACGTTAGCCCTCAAATCCCTCCTGGAATCCTGCTTGTCCCGCGAGCCAGACCACCCCGAAGGCGGTTTGTGTTCAGGATAGTCGGTATATGATGAAGTGTGCAGACCCTGGCTTTATGTTCAGCTTAGCTTTGATCAGCTGCTTTAGATGTGGAAGACAAATGTTTGTGAAGCTCAGGCTTCACAAGACGCATGAAAATAATGCTTGTGTTGGGTTTTTGCTCAAATCTGGGAAATAACAGTTAGTCTAAACCTTGTTCGCAGGTTCTCCGGGTCGATCTGAAGCAGCAGATTTAAGCAGCCGACTGAAAAAGCTGTAACGTTGATGTTTGTGCAACATCTTGGTGTGGGTGCTTGCTACAGGGGCATGGCTGCCCCGCGTACAGAGCCCAGATTAACCTGGTGAAGGAGCCTCGCACCGATCACGTGACCATGTTTAGTCTTCTGTGCGGCTGAGGTTGGACTAGAGGAGACGTTCTGGACTCCACCACCTTCCATCAAGCTGCACGTTATCAACAGACGACAGGCGCGACACGCTAGTGAATGCAGCCCAAAGCAACAACACGTGCACGCCCACAGAGTGTTGCCGGCTGATAAAGAAGCAATTAAAGCCATCAGATTTGTGCCAGATTGAGGAGCGCGTTCATCCCCTTCAGCCCAAACCCGGATGGACTTGCTGAACACGCAGGTTCTTCATTTGTCCTTGTAGCGACACAGCCGAGAGTCAAGGACACGGTTGTGTTGAAGGAGCCACGTGGAAAAGGCCGTTTGTCATTGAACTACTCACACACTCTTTAAACAAAGAGGAAGCCTCTGCTCCCTTTTAATCTTTTACTTTCTTCCCGTGCTGTCCTCTTCACCAGGAGCGACGGAGAGGCCGTCGTCAGGAATGATCAGAGCAGCCTTGACCAACTGGTTAGGGAGCTAAATGTGCTAAACACTGGTGGCTAGGCTAGGCGGCTCGCTCTCGCCCACTCTCAAAGGCTTCAGCGTCAGACGGCGAGGGTCTGACATGGTCCCTGTCCTCACCCAGAGTGTTTCGCCTCCCAAATGATCGAGACAATGTCATGAGACCTTTCAGAATCAAAACAGCTCAGTTTAAGCCCAGTCGAGCCCTTAATCCAAGCTAGTCTGAGACGGTCTGGGCTAGGGGCTGGAGAAGCAGCTCCTGATGGCACCAGGTCGGCCTGTACCATCACCTGCTCCACTTCTCCAGCCTCTGGCGTGCTCTCCTTTGGTTTCTCTGCAGACTTTATGGCGTGAAAACCGTTATTTTGCATTACGCGTTCATGCCTGTATGTGTGAACTCCGCCCTCCGCGGGCGTGTTGCACCAAACAGCAGCGCTCCTTTTGGGTTACATGCGTGTGTTGTGTCTGTCTGCCAGAGGACCAGATTCCTCACGGCTTCCCCACCATCGACATGGGGCCCCAGCTGAAGGTGGTGGAGAGGACGCGCACCGCCACCATGCTGTGTGCGGCCAGCGGCAACCCGGACCCAGAGATCCACTGGTTCAAAGACTTCCTGCCGGTGGATATCGGAAGCAGCAACGGCCGCATCAAGCAGCTGCGCTCAGGTAGGGCAGCCTTCTCCTGAGTGAGCTCCCAGCTCTGGAGGCGCCTCTCTGGGCCTGACCTTTGGCTCCCTGGAGCCGTAGAAATCAGCCTGTAGCCCCGATGGCCGGCCTTGCAGCCCAGACTCCAAACTGTATCCACAAGCCCCAGTCAGAACATGACCCCGATACCTGATAGATCATGGCTGTTGGCCGCCAAATCGTTCCAAACCCCAACTGGGCGCGGTTCTACTAGGCCCTTTTCCCGCCGCTGAGGGCCTGGGGGGCTCCCCTCCTGACAGTCGGGCTGATACCACGTCCACATTCAAAGGAGCAGCTGAAAGAGGTCTTTTATTCGAGCAGAGCCGGCTTTTCTGCAGCGGACGATGGGCTGCGTCCTGATTGGACGTGAAGGTTAAGCTGTGAAAGGGGCCCCGGGGGGGTCCCTGGCTTTAAGGCCCAGTCAGTCAGTCACCAACCAAACCCTCAAACACTGGCGTGGGAAGTCCAAAATGCCCGTAGCGTTGGTTAAATCTGCTGCCAAACCGGTGCTCGGTTGTGTGCTGGGTGATGAAGGCCGACTCGAGGGTCCCCCATCCCCACGCTGGTGGGGCACTAGCGGGGCGTTGCTCCTGACACGTGACTTTAAACGGAGTTAGACGTCTGTGCCGGCACAAAGGAGAGGGACGGGCCAGAGGTTCTCATCTTGGCGGGTGTGTCTTGACTGTCTTTTCCACATGATGGTGTTTAGCTGAAGCAAACAGTGCCTGGTTGAACTGATGGACGGAGCCCAGTATGAACCAGTCCGCTCCCGCTCCCACTCCCACTCCCGCTCCCAGTCCCTGCCTGGACGCTCTGCGCTGACGGAGCTGCAGCAGAAATAACCCGTTCAATCGGAACATTGTGAAAACATAATAAAGTGCTGTTATTTTTCACAATGAAACCCCGCCGGGCCCCAGCCGGCTCCCTGAAAGCTGCTGATGGCCCCCTGACCTCCCCCCGGGGCCACACAGCTTCCACGGCCACCTCCCCAGCACTGCTCTCCTCCCTCCAGCTCCATTATCCAGACGGCTGCATCTGCATAATGAGCAGGGTTGCTGTGTGCTGCCTGTGATCTCGCCTGCTCACGGGTGGCGATCGTGTCTGAACCAGCTTTGAAACGAAGCCGGGATGGAAATAACCACCATGACCAGTTTACCAGACAGAGAGGTGACGTAGGCCTGAGGCTGGTGTGGAGCAACGCAGCAGATCTTCGGATGACATCAGGTTTTGATCATTTCACTCAGGAGCGGCGAGGTTGTCCGCCCAGCCTCCTGGGGGCGGGGCTTAGTATAGCTCCTCCCACGCCCGTGTAGGATGGCTGCTAGAGCGTGGTTTCATGGAGCGGGTTCTTTCCGTTAGCCGCAGCAGCAACACTAAGCCGAGCCTGGTTCCACCGCCGGGCTGGCGGAAGCGTTTGTCTGCCTGCTGTTGGCGAGCGCGGCTGGCGCCAAGCTGCAGCTCACACGGCCCCGTGGAGATAGATGAGCACGCTCATCTGCTCTTGTCCTCACTCCTGCCATTGGTGTCTTTCTCTGTGTCACTTTGCAGCTATACTTCCTTAACTAATGGTTATCTCTTAATCTTATTTGCATTCAAATTACCTCCCCAGGTGGTACACCGATCCGAGGTAAGAATGCTGAGTACACAGAAACACCTTCTCGCCTCCGCCTTTCCCCATCTCCTCCTCCTCCTCCTCCTCCTCCTCCTGTCATGTTTGTCTTTCATTATCTCCAGCTGTGCTCACTTTTCCACACAGACCTACATTTAAAGGTGTTTAATCCCAGAGATCACACCAGCCAGTCACAGAGCCGAAAAAACATCCAGACTGATGAGACGGAGACGAGTTCCTCAGCCCCAACACACACACACACACACACACACACACACACACACACACACACACACACACACACACACGCCTCCTGGATGCTCTCCCTACAACCTCTGGACCGGGACGAGGCACGGTCTCCTGGTGGATCTCCTCAATCTGACGTCCCAGAGGCGCTCCACTGGTGGGGAGCATCCACACCCACGGTGCTCCTGAGGACCAGCACCAGCAGCCACGCTGCAGCAGCTCGGTCTGCCTCTGGAGTCACGCTGTGACCATGATCATGGGGTCTCCTGATTTTGGGGCATCCTACTAAAGTCGAGCTCTAGAAGCTTTAGGGGAAGTGCTATACTGGGGTTGGCCACCAGAGCTACTGAGCCACATCCAGACCAGACCTGTGGAGTTCTCCTTCTGGACCACAGCTGTGGGCACTCAGCTACATTACTCTTTGCATTGTGTTACATTCCATAGTGAATGTCAGGCTTTTGTCCTGAAATCTGTCTTCCAACGTGTCATTTTCACGTGTTCTCGTTGACTGCATGCCAACAGCCAGTCCTCCGGTCACACATCAAAGCTCATGTAACACCAACCGCGCAGAGAGCGCTCACAGCGGAGCTAGTGTTTGGATGGATGGATGGATGGATGGATGGATGGATGGATGAACGGGATGCCAGGCTAGCTCCACCTCACACGTTTCCCCAGTCTGAAACGTGCTTCCTCAGACATGACTCAGCTCCTTCCTGGTGGATTTTCGGCTGTTTCACTGCCGCTTTTATCCCTTTGGCTCCGCAGGAGCTCTTCAGATAGAGAACAGCGAGGAGTCGGACCAGGGCAAGTACGAGTGTGTGGCCGTCAACACAGCCGGGACTCGATATTCCGCTCCAGCCAATCTCTACGTCCGAGGTAAGACCGCCGCACGGCTGGCTCCTGAGAGCTGACACGCAAGTTAAAGAGGGTGGCTGGACGACTGGGAAGCAGGAAGTGGGAAGCAGGAAGGAGGAAGCAGGAAGTTGGAAGCAGGAAGCTGGGAAGCAGGAAGTTGGAAGTGGGAAGTTGGAAGGAGGAAGCAGGAAGTGGGAAGCAGGAAGGAGGAAGAAGGAAGTGGGAAGAAGGAAGTTGGAAGTGGGAAGGAGGAAGCAGGAAGGAGGAAGCAGGAAGTGGGAAGCAGGAAGTTGGAAGTGGGAAGTTGGAAGAAGGAAGTGGGAAGCAGGAAGGAGGAAGTGGGAAGTAGGAAGTTGGAAGTGGGAAGCAGGAAGTTGGAAGGAGAAAGTGGGAAGTAGGAAGTTGGAAGTGGGAAGCAGGAAGTTGGAAGCAGGAAGGAGGAAGCAGGAAGTTGGAAGCAGGAAGTGCAGTGACAGCAAGTCATCAGTGTGGAAGGAGAAGGAGCCTCTCCTCCCGAGCATTCCTGGGTAGCAGGCCCAGGATCCAGGAGGAGAGGATGTGGAATCAGGCAGACCTGACGCGTGTGCAGGCTGAGCAGAGGGTGATGGCGGCTCTTCCCGGCTCTTCCTGATGAGAGTAGCGTCAGCTGAAGACTTCCTGGTTGGGCCTCACGCCCGACTTTGCTTTGAGTGCTCAGAAATGTGCTCCGTGAATATTTGGAAGCTTATCTGGACCTGTGGCAAACACGCCTTCGTCTGGGCTCACGCCTGCATCAGGAACGCAACGCTGCTTTGACGCCTGCATGCGTTTGTTCTCCTGACCGTACGCTCTCCTGCGGGGCCATCGGACGAGCGCGTTGTCAGGGGTCAGTGTAGATCCAAGAGCGACACAGGCGATGGATAAAAGTGAGGTTTATTCCAGACGAGGGAGCAAAGGATCAGGCAGTCTCGTAGTCGGGTACAAAGCAGGCGACAGATTTACCGGGGTGACGGAGCAGAAGCAGCCCAACGACAGGCAGGGTCCACATCCAAGAATCAATCCAAGACTACAGCGCAGGAACGAGCGACATGAGCGCACACACGATCTGGCAGTGAGTCTCCCAGAAAATGTAGCTTAAATCGCTGCGCTGACTGTGGGCGGGCCGCCGGTCTTTAAGCTTTAAAATGTCCGTTTCTCCGCTTTTACATCCAGTTTTCAGCTTCCTGCAGCTTCAAACAGCTCGTTCCTCTTTTCTTTCTTCTGTTTTAAGCCTTTTCTGTCTCACACTTGCAAACCTCGCTCCTTCATTCGGAAGCAGCAACACTGGTTTCACGACAGATGGTCAATTTGTTCTGATTCCAAACTCATTTTTGGAGGCATCTGGAAATTCCAGTCAAACCCCCCCCCCCCCCATCATGCTACCCTAGGTGAAAACTGTGGAGGCTCTTCCTGTCTATAATAACGTAGCTTTAAAACTCGATCTGACACTACTGCATCACATGCAGGGAACATATGCAAGCACAAACGTGTGCATGCATGCGTGTGTGTGTGTGTGTGTGTGTGTGTGTGTGTGTGTGTGTCACTGTCTGCGTTCGTGCCCCTCAAAAAAGTGAGCTGTGCTCCCTCTCTCCTCTCT
>JABWDL010000070.1:0-32322 GCA_015343265.1 Pao palembangensis | reverse complement strand
AGCATGAAATAACCTGGAAAATGAATGCGGGTCATTTTTGACCCATGCTGTGCATTAGAAGGGGTGTGGATATGTTGCGCATCAAAGGGTTAAAGGCTCGGACTCTCAGCTTCTGTCAGGAAACTAGTAAAGACAGCCAGATTTACCACATGACTACTGCAAATTATAGGCCTCACTAATCAACCTCCGCTGTGCTGTGGGAGGCAACGCTGGTTCCAGGGATAATGGGAGTGAACTGGCATTGATGGTTTTACATAGCCTCGGGCCTGTTGCTGTGTGACTCATGTCATCCCACTGGAATAACTTTTTTTAGGTTTTGATCTGAAGATGGACCTACCCACCCTCCCAAGCACAGTGTAAATTGTTTGCCCTCATATTTTGTATTTGAGACCACCGTTCGCTGTTGACTGAGAGCAAACTGGTCCTTGAGCAGCCGCAGACTGTCTGACACGGCGTTGCATCTTTAATGCAGTGCTAGCTGGGGGACTCATCAAATATTTGTATCCTTTCCAGTCAAGCGATGCTGCGCTTACACTGGCTGAAGAACTCGTTGGCCCTGAGTGACCTCTCGGGAAGCACACTGGAGACATCCGCAGCAAAGGAAAGTCATCAATGATTAACAATCCATCAGGACCCGAGGAACCGGGAGGATTTTTAACGTCTGAATGAACTTAGCAGGAGATCAAAGAATAAATGCCGATCTTATTATTCTTTGGCCGTGTTGTCCTGATGCCATGTAAGCGCAACCTGATCAGCCAGTCCAGTCCAGTTTAATTCAAATCAGTTCAATTAATTTCAATTTAATTGTATATATACAATAAAGATCTTCTGTAGGTGCTTTACACAAACCCAGAGCTTGACCCTTTGAACAGTGGCAAGAAACGTTTAACAGGGAGAAACATCATGCAGGACCAGGCTCACATTGGGGGTAGGAGAGAAGGACAGAAAAGAGGAGTGGAAAAGACAAGAAAAGACTATAAGTCAATACATCAGGTGTCAAATATGTTTTTGATGTTAATCCAAAAATAGGGTCTGGGTCCAGAGATCAGCGTGCAGCTCTAGAGTCAGGGATACCTAAATCCAGAAAGGAATGCTGAAGGGGGAGGAGGAAAGAGAGGAATTCCACTTGCGTCATATGCAGTATTATATTTGGTACATAAAAGTCTGATCCCATGGCCTTGAACAAATTACCATGTCACTGACTAACAGGGAATTTAAAAAAGAAAAATATTCAGAGGAAATCAGCTCATCACTATGGACCTCAGTATTTACCATATGTTAGTGCTGAGGAATTTTTGAGCATAATAATGAATCTATGTCTGCTTTAATTACAACAGCCCTGGACTCTTTGAAGTAAGATTTTAACACCTCCCCCCCCCCCCCCCCCACAAGTAAACATTAAACAGATAAACATGGATCAAATACTCCATTTGCATTTTTGTCACCTTTTTCTAAAATAATTTTTTTTCAGTTTTGTTGTTTACAACTTGTAGCAAAAGGAGCTTAATGGCCAACTTTGTTTACGTGCACATTACAAATAATTAGGGACTAACTTTTGCTCTTGAAAGGCGCAGAATTAGCAGATTATTGCTGCGCACAATGCTGCCGTGTCTCCTGAATGGTTTCTGAATGTCGACTGTGCATCATTAAAGGGTCAAAAGCTACCAGCGCAGATGCTTTTCACTCACACCATCTATGTTGCACCTGTCCCCGCCATATGTCGTGTGCCCCGCACAGCTTCAAACTGAGGCAAAACGCTCCAAATCGGTGCCAAAGCGGGGCTGTGACACTTCCACCTGTTTCAGCAAGCATTCAATTCTCCTCACGCCCAGACACTGAGCCTAAACACGATCCATCCGCACACGAGGAATGAAGGGTCTGTTGATTTTTCATTTAGTTATTAATCTCAACTTGACTTTTGTGGACTCATCTGACCTTTGTTAAAAGATAAAGCTATCCGTTCTTGTATCCAGTGTGTGTGTGGGGGGGGGGCGGGGGCGTGTATACAGACTAATTCAGTTTAGATTGATATTAGTGCTTTAAATCATATTCTCTCTCATGCATGGCCAGGGTCTAGATTGTGGTGTAAAAAGGAAACCATTACTTTAGAATAAATCTGTCTTTCTTTTTCATTCCGGTTTCTCCAGATAAGCGGAATCTGGAGAAAGCGGAGTGGATAAACGAGGCATTCGTTGTCATGGCGTTATTGAAATGAACTCCAAGCTTGTTTTGGTAAATTACAGTTTTAAATCTTTGATCCTGGCAGATTTGCTTTGTTGGTCATTGATTTCATTAAGGTTTTGGGTGTAATGAAGACTGGATAAATGCTGTAGTTACAGGGAAGAACATGATGAGGAAAGGGACAATTCAAATTACCAACCAAAAGTCCAAATGCTGCCATCTGTGATGGCTATGGGCGCATGCCCAAGGCCAAAACCACAGATGTGTGAGTTACCACAGCATCTGTGAAGGCGACATAGGTGAGGAAGGGCGCGAGCAGTTCTGCTGCCTTAGCACCGTAACTCTACATATTAGACTGACCTGTCTGTGGTCCACAAAGTCTCCAGTTGAAAAGTATGAAGCACAAAAGAGTAATTTAAAATGCTTTGTTGCAGGTGTTTGAAATCTTCCCAGGCCACACCCACCACTGACTTACAGACTACAGACACCTTCTAGTGCTTAAAGTGCTTTAAATATTTTGTGATCTTGCTCTGCAAACAGCTATCTGACCACAAGGTTTGGGGGAAAAAATGGAAGATTATTCAATTAAAAATATCCAGGATCTTTTAGATTATAATGTGGATGCACAATGTGGCTGCGGTACCTGTCTTAACTAATTACAGTGTTTGGATTTTTCAAAATTAACTTATTGCCGGCGTTAATTATTCAGAGTGAGGACCGTAACGGCAGCATGTCAGCCAGCATGGGAGCCTCTGCGGCTAATTGCATTTAGCCGAGCTCTCATTTGTTGCTCATGTGGGTGTCACGACCTCTAATGTTACTGGACTGCAGGCAATAAGTGTAATTGTACATTTCATTTGAGTATGCATGAGGAACTGTGCAACTTGAATCCATCGGCAGTGCACTTATTCGTGCATTTGAGTTGACCTTTCATGTGCAGACGGTGCTGTTTTCACAAGGTCAAGGAGGTGCGACACGTCGCATCACTTATACACGTGAACGTTGGTCAGGATGCGCGTGTCAATGTCAGCTTATTAACTATGGCAGCTCATGATAGATCAGGATCCAGTTTGCATGAGAGAGGCATGGTAGGGAAGAGGCTACAAAAACAGGTGTTAATGTGAAGATCCATTCCCTTAAAAAGAACCGATGCATCTCTTAATCCCCATTATCAGTCCCCTCTTTGCTGTTCACAGTTGTATTTGTGTGTGTTAACCTTTTTTTGTACGTATTTGTCAACATGTCAGTCCGTGGTAGCGCTGCCACGTGTCTGTTCCCTTTGTTTCATAACATCAAGCAAGCCAGCCGAATTGAAAGTGCCATTGTTAATGCCGGAGGGCAACCGGCGCGAATTTCGACAGCTTGACAGCTCTCATTAGCGTATTAGACACAAATGGTGGCACAGATGCTCCCGGTCAGTCCGTGGTCAGCCCGGAGGTTGGCTTTAACGGCCCACTGACAGGTGGCTTTGTGGCGCTCTGTCTACCAGCTGACAGGATGGCGGAGCACAAGCTCATCTTCAATGGACTGCTGGGATTTCCAAGGACGGTGGAGAATTTACAGGCATGTACACAAGGTCAGCGTAATAAAGTGAGTCATGAATGTTTTACAAACACAACCTGCGGAAAGCACGCAACCACGTTAAACACACAAGTAAATCCAGGCGTTCACCTGAGCCACACTGTGTGTAACTGCATTATAACAGCACTCAGACCCTACAGCATCTTAGGCAGGAAGCCTAACTTTGTGGGTATGTGCTCACTTGGATTTGGGGATGTTCTTCTCTGCAGATCCTCTCCTGTTTAATCAGTTCGCATGGAGACCATCAAAGTCAGAATGCTTGCTGGGCCATGAAAGGACATTTATGCCACTTTTCTACAAGCAGCCGGACAAACTGCCATGGCATGGTCTGGCGCGGAAAAAAGGGCTAGTGGAGAAGGAGCATTACAGCATTGTCTCTAAACAATGCTGTGGACTGTGGTGGTTTTCCCTGTGATCTTCAGTCTGTGATAAATTGCTCTGTACTTATGTACTTGTTTTTTTAAAAGAATATAGTTTGGTCTCTACATTTACACAGTAAATTCAGACAGTAACTGTTGAGTAGTTGCAGCCTAAAACCTCTAATCTTGGTCCTCTGCTGTAGATTCAGACACCAGCGGGAATCTAGTGGTACTGTACATTACCTAAAAGCTACATTTTGGGTAATAACAGTAATTTGGAGTAGTTACACACTAACAGATACTGCATTCCACTGGCTGTCAGTGCACAGGAGCTGCTCTGTAAACGACAAGGCACTCTTTGTTTTACTTTATCCTAAAATTTTGTAAAAATTGGTGAGAATCCTCAGACGTATTCTGTATCACTGTAAAACATATGCAAACTACAGTCATACACACACTGAATGCACACAGTAGGAGCGTTCCGGTCTGCTTTGGAGTGAAAGTTTGCATTTTTACTGTAGCTATTGTCATTTGTGATGGCAGGAAGCTCAAAAGTTCACTTCTTACTTTCCCTCTTTACCAAAAATATAAGAGAAAAAAAAATCATAGCCAGAGGTGGGGGGGGGGGAGTTCTCATACTCTGAATGAAAGTTAAATGATTTTTCCAACACAGCTTTTGAAGTTTTTGCAGTGCCTTAGAGGTAAAACAGAATAGACTTACAAGAGTAGAGGCCTGTGCAGGCAATATGAGCCCAAGAGCAGGAAGAAAGTGAGCGGCTGTTTTGAGACAATGAGAACGTCCGACCCAATACCGAACTTTTTTTTTTTAATGGTATGCGGAGTTTCTGTGTGACACAGTCCTTCTTTGCATCAGCATACATGCATGGATTTGGACTGCAGAATGCCTACGGTCAGCAGGGGAAGGGGTAATAGACACCTCTGGTTTGAAGGATCACATTTTCCAGGGAAGATTTGGGGAAATGTAATGTAGAATATATTTTATCCAGTTGTAAATGTAAAATAAATCTTTGTCAAGTCAGAGTGTAATATCAGATTATTACTCACGACTTAATAAAACTAAATAATGTAGCAACATGCAGGACGTAAAAGCACAAAGAAATGACCCTTGAAATATCATTGGATTTGTGACGGGGATCCAAGAGCGACACAAGTAAAACAAAACTCAGCTTTTAATTCCACACAGGCAGTACAGGGATCGGGCAGTCTCGTCGTCAGATACAAAAAAGGTAGGGTTTACCGGGGCGTCTCGGCACAATCAGGTCAAAAAACAGGCAATATTCAGAATGCTGGAACGGCGACAAAAAGCACATACGATCTCGCAATGAATCTCTCGGAGTCAGTGGTATAAGTAACCTCAATGACTGAAGATGAGAAGCAGGTGCGGCTGATCAGGAATGTGGCGCAGGTGAGGCGGAGAGAGGAGGGCGAGAGAGACCAGCAGCTGTGACAATCACATACAATTCTGTACAGCGTAACAGGAAGGTGCTTCAGAGGACTGATGAACCTCATAACAACTTGCTGGGGGCTGGAAATAAATGAATGACTTAAATTTCTCATGTTTGTTTAGTTCTGGTCTTCAGGATGTCTCCAAATCTCTTTCCAAGCCAGTAGGTTTAATGCAGAATCCAATAATCAACATTTCATTTCGGAGCAACAGCGATGCTGACGATGCTGGGGGAGGGAGGCTAGGTGTGATTTTGAGAAACAGAAGCACTGATTCGTTATTCCAGAGATGTCATGTGAACGTACAAGGGCAAAGGTCAGCAATCCCAGGAGTGCTGGCTCAGCAGAAAAAGAAAAAAAAAATGCCATTTCCCCTTAATCCACTTTAAAGATTAATGTCAAATCATGCACCACCGTGCAAACATGAAGTAGCGCGAGTAGAATGGCACGGAGGCAGCGAGAGTCGCCTTGTGTCTGCATCCACGTGTCTGGTGGTGTGTGATTTTCGAATTTCCTTCAATGAAAATCATTGTCGCACCTTCGTGGTGCGACAATGATTTCTATTCGATTTTCATTCACTCTATTAAAAAAAGAATAAAGACGCATGTAGCAAACTAAGGAAGGTCAACAGCAGCTGAAGCCTGTAGGAACAGAGACTTATCTTTCTATTCACACAAATGTCGCAAGTGTGCTAACTGGATAATGCAATAAGATTATCCTTTATCTTTGCAGAACATTATTTGGTAATTATATATAAATGCCATTTTACTTTGTAATTAGTGTCTTAGCTGTTGTGATGTCATTCGAGACTAGCTTACAAATAAAAATAACATCAACATATTCAATAGAAGTCCTTTTGTGTTTATATTTTGATGATAAGGAGTCGTTTAGTTGGTAACCATCCATGAATGGAGCCAGTGATGGTTTCCCCTTGTACTGTAATTATGGACACAGCGTGCTGTATTAGTATGCGCAGTCGTGTCTATAGCTGATTAAAGGTTTGTTTATTGATAGGCCTGAGCCCGGATTTCACCGAATGCTAATTGACAGACTAAAATGAGAATGTGGTGCTGTCATTTCAAATGACAGCTTTGTGTATTTCTACACAGTTTGTATCTCTCATGGCTATTGACAGAAGAGTCTTGGCTGAGGCAGTTGTGTTTGACTGTATGGAAAAGTCAATAGTGAGAAATTATGAGAGTAAACAAAAAATGATTGGACGGGCTGGTAGGTTGATTCTGTGGGAATAGTGGAGTTTGAGGCTGTGCAACCAACTTTATACCAAAGTCAGTATTTACCGATGCCATGGTTCGTGGTGGGCAGCAATTGCTGGGATGATTCCCAGTCCGACATTTGTTTTGAACAGATTGTACAGGCAGTGAGGTTGCAGACATATGGCAGAAGACCAGGTCTGATGACTCTACAGTGATTGATGTAGCAGCCATGGTTAAGGCCCACAGCTGTCAGCAACACAGCCTCGGCAATGTTAGAGCCCCCCCAAATCTGGATAATGACATTTCACTAGCTAAAAGCACTAAGGATTTTTTTTGTTTTTTTTTTATAACAGGATCATCCCAAGCATGTGTTACACACTGTTACTAATGACACAATATTAATAACTGCAAATTCAGTAATTTTCCATTAGGTCTATTTTGAAAGAGACTTTGGGTTTTATAAGACCTGTAAAATCTCCCGAATCAAAGTTTAGGTATGCATTTTCAATCCAGGGTCACTGAAATAGATTTGAAGGAATAGACGCGAAATATTATAGGATGTTTTCTCTAAATAATGAGTTTGAATACTTGTGAATCTGTTTTAACAGCTTTCGTTTTGTGGTGTTGTAGTAAAATGTGTTAGGGTTCTGCATTTTTTGGTTTTCTGGTATTTGCTTTGTGGTATGTGCTCTCTTGTTTTGTTTAAAATGCAATCCATCATTTTATGAGCACCTAATTGTCATCCTGGAGTCTTTTCTGGTGGGCGCTCAGCCAAAAAAAAAATTGTTATGGCACATTGGCACAATTGTCATGCTTTTTTAATATATGAACAATGCACAGACAGACAGACTTCAACATATAAACAAATACGTAAAGGAAAAGCGTTTTCAGCCTGTATGATGCCCATGCATCACATTAGTTTGAAGTTAAGGAATAACTTGACTAAAATCTACTTAATCAGTCTTTATTGTCCTTATGTAGAGTAAATATAAGACAAACGTACTGACTTTTTAAAAAGGCAATGCAAGAAGGAAGAAAGTCTGACGCATCACGTTTTTAACAATGTTACAATTTTCAACTACATTTCCCATGTGCTGCAGCGGTTTATCCCTCCCCCATAATCCTTTGCGTCGCTCTATAGCTTGTAGTAACAGAAAGGTCGGACATAGCGTTGCTTTGAGAAAAAACAAAACTATAGCCATGCTAGGACAAGCTGTGAGGCGATTCACAACATCTGTTGTCCGTTCTTCGCACTATGCTGAAGGACCAGGAAAGGTAATATCAGTTGTTTTCCGCATTTTTTTTTCAGTTGTAAATTGTGATATTACCCTCAGCCGGCCTTGTAGCTATTAGCTAAATGTAGCTACCGTATTTGGAGGTCATTAGTGTTCTTTGACAAGACCACGACTTTAGTTATTTAAATGATCTAGAGTGGTTAACGAGTATTTTTTCCATTACTGGAGCCTGAAACATTTAATTTTACAGGCAGACTTTTTACGGGAAATGCGTATGTCTTTTATAAAATAATTGTTAGCTTTAGCTTCGAGTGGTTAGCTCAATCCAACGAGCCCCACCTGTGCTTCACCCAATAGACAGGAACTTGGCAAATCATAACTGATAATGAATACAATTAAATGAATAATTTATTTTCAGCCTGCAATAAATGCTTTAGGTTGTACAGTTGCACGTTTCATTAAATTGAGCTTTTCATTACTTCCGGTTGTACCCGAAGGTCATTGCTGTTAGGAATTGATTTTTGTTGGCTAGATCTTAAATCTATACACGATATATCAGGCATACACGGGGACTCATTGTGTTATTGACATCTGTCACCTATTTGTTTGTTGTTCATGTTGTGCGTAACTATTGGAAGTCCACCAAGAATTCAACCTTTATTGAGCTGCAAGCCTCCTATCTGTAATATTTAAGTTGTTTTAAATGCTCAAATTTGTTCTCAGCTGCACATCAATAATCGCTTTTGCTTAAATTTATACTTTCTTTTTTTACACATTTTAATGACTTCCAAAATGATCTGCTCTTGACAGCATATGTGTTGCATTAACCCTTTTGAAAAAACCCTTTTGATCACAATACTTGTCTTTTACAGAACCTGCCATTCTCCGTTGAGAACAAGTGGCGTCTGCTTGGCATGATGGTGGCATTCTTCGGCAGTGGATTTGCATTCCCCTTCATTGTCGTGAGACATCAGATCCTGAAGAAGTAAAATGGCCACGTGCAAGCCCTTGGCCTTTCAGGTAATTACGATAGCCATGCTTGATTACATATATATCCAACAAAATTGTCAGGCTGGCTGCCTGTTTCAAATAGCTCATCATCAAATGGCCTGAATAGTGACATCAGACATGAAGTCTTTTCCTGTCCCCTGTCATTAACAGTATCATTTTTCTCTAAGCAGCTATTACCTATGTATACATTCAGTCCTGCATGTTAATGGGATATTTTATTTGCAGATGTCAATGTGTTTCCATTATGCACATGTCAGGGATATTTACACATAAATTGCTTGGGTAATCTGATGTGTGGAGCAATCTTGTCACTCATTTGACTTTTTGAAAAATGTCTTCCCTCTACAGGTTTTCAGCTGGAAGATATTTATCCACCAGAGTTCTGTCCACACTGAAGAATGGGAATCTCTTAATGTTGTTTGTAAATAAAGTTTCCTCAAATATGAAATGTCTGTCTGCTACAGCATTTTTACACAAAATAAACACATGCACACAATACAGGACATGTAATATGTGTGTTAGTTGTTAATCCTGTAGTTTTGAATCTGCAGCATCTGTCCAGCGGTGCTAGTTCCCATTACCAGTTTCGTTAATGGCCGAATGTCATTATGCAGCCGTGATCTTCGTAGAGCGACCAAATATTTTAATAATTCACTGAGGTATCTTGAAACAGGATTGGTTCTTTTAACAGATTAATCCAAAACTTGACCTTTTAAATATGTCAATATCAAAGTTACATTGAACTAATTTAATTTAAGACTTTTGCTGGTAGCAACCTAAAGCAAATTAAGGTTCAAATTGAAAAATCATTGCAGAAAAAGGCTTGCTGGATAATCCAATTCTCATATAGTTATTGTTCGTTCAGCCTATAGCTAATCTCTTTCAGAACCTGGCTGAACAATGAGTTTTACTTTAATTAACCCCACAGGCCCACTAATAATCACCCAGGGACAATGTAATAAAAAGATGCAGCAGCTTTATCAGTGAGGAAAGATTGGAAAAATCCGCTCTTCAGGCACCTCTTTATAAGCCAGCTTTCTGCCTGGACCAATTCAAACCCCTCACCAGTTTGATGGCCTGGGCATGGTTTTAGCTGATGCCTCTTAATGTGTTCATTTCAACCATTTAACAGAAATCACTAGAATTTTTATTTACCCATAACCAACCCTTAAAAATAAGGCCAACAGCCTAGCTGTGGAAGACTGCTGCAAAAAAAAAAAACAACTACAAACCCCAACTCTGACCTGCAGTCGTCTTCATACATTTGTGCTGCTGGTCGTTTGTTCTTTGACCTGTTTTGCACACAGGGACATGAAGGAAACAGGCGCTTAAAAACAACCTGTCGTCTTCGCTGTATAAACCCCCCCACACACACACACATTTGCACACTGTTGCAGCTTGCTGACCGTCTTGTTTTCTGCGTGCGTAGCGACATTGCGAGCTCTGCCTGTGGGCTCGCTGGCTGGAAGAGTATTCTAGTCATGCTGCACTTGCCCGTTGGTGATAAAGTTATCAGACATCTAATGAGGCCAACAAGTAGTGAGTCAATTTTTCAGGTGCGGTGTACGTCTGTCGGAGAACGGGGGTGGGGGGGTTGACCTTTGCCGGTGACTCAAGGGTAAAGCGAGAGAGCCTTAAACACTCCAGCAAAAGAAACAAAAGAATGCCCGTAGATAGAATCTGCTATGACCCAAACAACTGATCTGCATTTAAGGAGACTTGTATTTTCTGCTTGCACGTGCCTTCAAGCGCAGTTGATGTCGACAGAGTTTTTCCTCTCAGGACATCAAAACCAAACATCACCGTCACACTCATCAGGCTGCAAATATGCACCTGATGGCTGTGCGTGGAAGTCTTTCAGCTTGCTGGGGTGAGTCAGGAATCATTGTTTGTCTTTTGCGGTCCCATCTCAAAGGTGATTTTTGCTGCTCGCAGAGAAGGACGGACCAGTTGAGGGTCTGTCGGAGGTAAACGAGCCTCGGCGATGCTTCACCCCAGATCTGTCATTGGAGTAAAAGGTGGCTGTAATGTGCTAATTAATCTGCAGGATTACTTTGATCTCTGACAGGCCAGGAGGGTCATTTGGTTCAGTGTCATTAGTAAACTAAAAATGGAAACGTAAAACGAAAAGAAACCCTCTTCATTGCAGTACTGATTTAACAGAACTGCCAGGAGCCACTTTAAACTCTATAAATTGCCCACTTGGGTGCTACGGTATATTTCCAGCACTCAGCCTGCTAATTTAGGAACTTCCACAACACTTGGAGCATTTGCATGGAAAGAAGAGGATTACAAAGACACGCATTTTGTCCCCCCAAAAAGACTTTTAAATTGGCATTGACACTTTTAAGGGAACTTTAAGGGGAATGTCACATTATCCAGGCATCAGAGAGGAGGAAAAAAAACATGCACCAAGAAGTGGGAACTTTTCTTTTGCTATGAATTTTTGATTTATTCTCATCCGATGTGGAGCTAACAGGCTTTTAGGATCCAAGCCGTTGCCAGATTCCAGCAGCGAGGACCAATTAGACGCAGGGGTGTTATCTGGAGAACAACTGAGCTGCAGTGCAGCGCTGACGACTTGATTCATGAAAAGTACATCAGGGTGTGCTGGCATGGGGGTTTGTTTCAGAGGGCTGTCAACGGGGTAAGCACTCTGCAGAACATCGCACAGTTTGGCCGGGCTTGCCGTATCTCCACTTTATGGCACCTTGAGCATCTACAGGAAGGAAGTGAGGGAAAAAGAATACATTACAGAAGAATTATGCAGCCACTGTGCCAAGTCTCTTCCAGGAGTTTGTCATGCTGAATTAAGTATGTAAGTGTGTGTGTTGGGGGGGAAGAAAGGCAGAGGGAGTGCTATTGTGACTGTGTATGTGTTTTTTCTCTTCTTTTTACTTTTAATGCCTTTATTATAGTCAGTATCTGCTAAACCCATTGCCCATTGTTATAATTCTTCCAAAAGCTTTACGTTCCCAGGCGCACAGCCGCCAATTAAAACAAAATGCTGCCATTTGAGATCAGTTCCATACCAGCTTACAACCACTCAGTGCATGTTAACATCATGCACGCTAATGTAAACGAAAGATATATGTTCAGCCAAATCCACACAGCCACAAAGGCACAAGTTGTGATTGCATGCTTCATTTTGTAGCTTATCTCCTCCTTCTGTCCTGCAAACGGGTGCTTTGCATGTCCTTTCAGATGTGCAAATCACCTTATTTACCTTATTTGTGGCCATTCCATAAACCTGACTCTCCACTAAAAGCTTTTTTCTGCATCTTGTGTGTGGAATCTAATTATAGACTCATTTACACTTCACAGGAGAAGACTGTGGGCTGAGCCTGGTGGAGTGGATGTGCAGACGTCTAATAAAAATATTCCAGGATGTTTGTTTTTTTAATTTATTATTATTTGAATCTGCTCATGTACACACATTGCACCTCTGGCTGTGGTGTTCTGCTTGGTTATGTGTCCAGATGTTGGGTTTACTGAGTGACAGTCATAAAAAAAACAGTTACTTACTCTGAGTGAGTGGGTGTCTGACAAAGCCTCTGAACACTTAAATATCCCGCTGAGTGAGTGGAATGACCTCTAATCAGACCACAGCAGCATTTCACCATAACAGACAATCAGTATGTGACGTTGAAGTTCAATTCATCCATCCATTTTCTGTGCCTGCTTTATCCAACTTTGGGTCGCAGGGTCAATTCAATTCAATTCAATTCATCCATCCATCCATCCATCCATTTTCTGTGCCTGCTTTATCCACACTTTGCGTCGCAGGGTCAATTCAATTCAACTCAATTCAGTTTAATTCACTTCAATTTAATTCAATTCAATTTAATTCAGTTTTATTTAAAATGCTAATTCATAACAATGTTATCTCAAGACACTTTACACATAAAAAAATTGAGAGAAACAGGTCCCAGGGCAAAACTCCACACTGAGTAAGCCATTGGCAACAGTGGCGAGGAAGATTTTCCCTCTAACAGGCAGAAACCTTGAGCAGAACCAGACTCAGTGTAGACAGCCATCTGCTGCGATCGCCTGGGAGAGAGAGGGGGGAGAGGAGAGACGGGAGATGGTGAGAGAGACAGAGGAGAGGGGGAGATAGTGAGATAAAGCAGAGGGGGAGAGGAGACATGGAGGATAGAAAGAACATTGAGCAGAAGCAGCAGGATCCAGGCAGGGCCATGGAGAGGGTTCTGGATCCAGCAGCAGTACCAGGCCTCAGGAGGTTGGAAATCCAGCAATATGCTCTGAAAGTGCTGTAAAAAAAGATGGACCACAAGAGCTCTAGGGGAGAGTGCGGGTTAGTGCTGAGTGCTGAAGTACGTCCATCACATCGGCATAAAGGAGGCTGCGTTCATTTTGTTGGTGCTGCTTGGTGAAGTTTCAATGACACGTCAAACCTCTTGGGTTCCTGCTAGGTCTGTCCCCATCCCTGGCCTCCCAAGTTTACCGCACACTGCCTCAAAGATGCTGACTGAGAAGTGTGGAACTGTCAGTGCAGGAAGATGAAGTGAGCGTGCACCACCCACTTTGTCAGCGCACGGCTCTGCAGCTCCCAGACAGGATCTCCGTACAATTACTCCAAAACCTCCAGCGGATGGTGTCCCATTGAAGATGAATGCCCCAGGATCTGAAGCTGTCTAGAATATGTGCGTTTGTGTGTTTTTGTATATCAGAGAGAAAGAAAGAAAAGAAAAGTCATTCAACAGCAGCACAAGGCATCACAAATGCAAATAAAACACAGTAAATCAACAGCACACTACCAACCACAATGGAAAATTATATCATCTCTACATTCTGCAGCTTCTGCACACAATCAGCAAACTGAAGGAGCGCCTGCCCTCATTTCCAGCATTATATATGACAAAAAAAGAGATGTGAAGCGAGAAAAAAATGGAAGAAATCACGACGTGTGTCACTTCAGGCAGGCCGCACATTTAGTTTAATAAGAAAGTAAGGGAAGCAGAGACCTGACAGGGACCGCAGTCAAGATCTGAAACTGGCATTATCTCTACATCCCCTCCAGCCCACTTTAGTCCCCGGAACTGTTCGCAGTTCAATAATGCAACGCTACAGCCTGCCAGCTTTAATAGCAGCCAGTTTCAGGGTGAAAAAGTTTTCATTTGAAATAATCATGCCCACTTCAGTCCGCCCTCTCGCACATCAAGCTTTATGCTAATGTTTCTGAAAGGTCGGACGTGGATGGATGAGCTTTTCTCTCTCTCTCTTTTTCTCTCTCACTTAACACAATATCCAGTAAGTTTTGAATCTGCAGCCCTTTGGATGGGGATGTTCAGCGTTGATACTCTGAGCCTGTCTACCTAATCTGCTGTTAATTTATCTCCCTGGAAATAAAATCATTTAAATCGGATTGTAATGACATTCGCATTTGTGTCTAACAATCAAAATGAATTTAAGTTGTAATAAATGTAGTAAAGGTTTTTTTTTTTTTTTTTCAGTTTTCCCAGGAATGGTCTATCTGTCTATGGAATTAGTGAAAGTTATCTTTTCTCCTCTCTAATGAAACATATAATTGCTTTCTGCAGCAACAAAACTGTATAGATCTAGTGTGGGAATAAAACTCGACAGGTTGGGACCACCAGTACTGGAAAGCGAGAGAGATGACAGAAAACAGTCAATTGTGTGTGCGTGTGTGTGTGTGTGTGTTCTTGTACTTGCTACATTCTGAGTATTATAATACTTATTCTACTAGCAAAGTCTGGACATTTTTGGGACATGAGGACATTTTGGCTGGTTCTCACAACTTTAAAGACCTATAGGAGGGTTAGAACTAAGTTTTAAGGTTGGGGTTAGAATTGGGTTTAGGTTAGGGTTAGGGTAAGGGAGTTAGTTGGGATGGTTAGGGTAAGGTTAAGAGCCTGGGTAATACTTGACGCCAATGAAAGACCTCACAAAGATAGAAGTACAATAATGTGTGTGTGTGTGTGTGTGTGTGTGTGTGTGTGTGTGTGTGTGTGTGTGTGTTTCAACACCTGCAGAAATCCAGCCTACAGAGATTCACACAGGAAGAGGAACCCAAGGTTAGATCTCTCTGTGCAGCTGGACTTGTTAAGGGGCGTGCTAGAAATCTGCACATGTTCACGGTGAAAAGGAAAAGCTGCATCCTCTCGGACAAACACGTCAACAGGTCCAAAAACACCACCTGCGACAAAATACCATCATATTTGTATTAAAGTTGCAGTCAATGCTCATTTGTTTCCGAGAGTCCATCGATCTTACCTTCGATTGCATATATGGAAAACGAAAACTATCAGTTCTCTGTAGAATTTTGTTTATATTTTTTGCATTGCTTTGCACTGCTCTATATTGTGTAATGTACAGACAATTTGACTGAAGACAGACAACAAATAAGTATTGATGGCTATGCTGCAGCTGCACAGACACAGGTACATCCTGTTTCGGCACACTTGCTCCCATTGGGGAATAAATTCCTCCCTGAAGTGGGAGAGTCAGCGCTTTATTTTTTATATATATATCTATATATATAGATATATATATACCTAACCCTGTATTTGTACAATTCCTGACATAGCGCTGCTGCATTCTCCCAGGACCCAGATGCAGAAGCAGAGGAGCTGTGTCCTTCTTTTTCTATACTGCGTGACAGAACAGCGCCTCCACATGGACCAAAACAACACTGCATAATTCCGGGAGATTGTTATAGCAGATGAAAATTGCTCGGCAGGATTCAGCACTCAAAAAATGTTTTTATTTAATCAATTTTTCTCTTGCAATCATCAAGTGTTTTGACTGTCATAAATTGGGAGAAAGTGATAATTACCGTAAAACCCCGAGCAACAGAGAAAATACAGATATTCTTTGATCTCTTGTGTGTGTGTGTTTCCAGAGGAGACACGGTTGATTGTTCCCTTTGAATGGGGGATGAATTCAGCAGCGCAGATGAATTAAAAGTGCCAAATGCAGACCTGAGCATGCAGGGAACGTAGCATGGGAACAAAAGGCTGGTGTCTCTGTGTGAGAAGAACTGGGGCACAGAAAGACATTCTCTCTCTCTCTCTCGCTCTCTCTCTCCCTCTCTCTCTCTCTTTGCTTCCAAAATGCTCTTTGGACGCCACAGATGTATGGATGAAATGAACAGCCACTGTTCCAGCTGGCCCTGAAGTCGCTCGAGTCTGCATGCGGCGCCTTTGAAAGCAGGCCCTCATCCACATGAGACCCAGCATCGCAGCCACAGACCTCAAGAGGCCGCGTCAACACTGCAGACATGAAAGAAGCAAACACCTCTGGTGCACTTTTATTTCTGGGTTTTATGCCTAAATAAACACAACTTTGTCACACAAATTGAACGGCACTGTAAATGAGTGACGCCTGATCCCTATGGTGCTCTCTGGGGGGTGGGGGAGAGCAAAGATAAGAACATTTTTGTAGAAATCAGAGTTTCAGTATTAGCTGGAACTCAGCTTTAATGAAGACAACACGCTCCTGATCAGCTTGTCCTTATGCACTGTTTCTGGGGCTTTGAGTGGATTTCTGTGTCCAGTGTTGATCTAATTGTCCTAATCTGCATATTTGTGAACTTGTACATTCTCTTTGTTTTCCTATTAATGAGATACTAATGAAAGAATCAAAGAATCACAAAAGGTAGCCTTCTGCTCTCTGTAACTGTGAGGAAGCAAAAAATTGTAAAAAGTGTGCTCTGTGTGTGTGGGTGTATGTGTGTGTGTGTTTGTGTGTGTTTACAAATGAAGCCATCCCACCACTGTGAAGCCTCTTCACTCTGAGCAAAGAGACCAAGATATCCAATTAATCAGAGAGGTTAAAGTTGACTTTCTGGTGGCCGGTCCAATCACAGCAGGTGCCTCGGTTAATTTGGCGGACAAAGTCATGGCACGCGGATGGAGGGGGTTTGCGGGGGGGTGCAGCCACTTAGGAAGACAGAGAGGTGAAGAACAAGGGATGGATGAGAAATAAGAGCGATAAGGACTGAGGGTGAGATTGCTGCTTGCTTTTCTGTCTTCTTCTGTTTCCCCCCTTCACTCAAACAGGGACCTGCTAATTCCAACACTACTTGCTCGCTTTGCGAGAGGAGAACAAACAGGCAGCCCAACAACATCAGCTTGCAGGGGCCCCCATACTCTGCAGCGGCCTGGAATCTATGGAGCATCCTGAGGTGAAGTTCCACCTTCAAGAATTTGCGTTTTTAACCTCTGGAAAGGACAGTTAAGTGCCTGTGAGATTATCCCTGCGTTTCCAGAATTTCTCCCCAGTTTCATCAGTTCCAGCGAATATATCTGAGAGGAGGCCTTCTCGGCGGCATAATCTCAACGCAGCATCACGGCCGTGCAGGGTGCCATTATTCTGCATAAATGTTTTTCATCTCTCCTTGAAAAGCTCCCCCTGTGGCTGTATCACAATATTTTATTACTTTGGTGTAATTTTCACAGGGGTGGGGTGGACCAGCTATGTGAGTGTAATTCGATGCAGCTATGGTCTTTTAGAGTTTGAAATTGGATTTTACCTACCTTCAAAGTCTGGTAACACAATTAAGCTTAGTTCTTTGACATTAAATGCGATTTTGCTCTGAAGTGTCTTTGTTCCGAAAGTCTATTCTTAGAAGTTAATTGCATTTCGGGGGTTTGTTGTTCGAGAAGTGTTAAATGGGAATTTATGACACGCTTCTATCTCTCCTCACAGGCTCTCCTGATATCAAACACCTCACTGTTAGATGAAATTAATATTTTTAGATTTATAGCTTAATGGAATACGCGTGTCTCCATAAAGGCAGAGGCAAGGTGGGAAGTTTTAGCTTTTGGTATTTCAGTTTCTGAAACGTCGAGAAGGATTTTTCAGCCTTGAGAAGACAGTTTTAATGGTTTCTTAAACTGCTCTCTCAGAATGATCCCATAAAGTTGAATGAATGGTCCAATTTGTGGAGCGACAAAGATGGTCTAAATAAAATTCTCTGCTTATTTTCCTTGTGAAGTTATTGAGAATATGGTAAAAATGAATATTCTTACACGCTTTCTTTTGTTTCAGTACTTTATCTGCATAATTATGTGCACGATAAATAGAGTTACTTCTGAGAAGGTGCTGTGTGATGACTCCTTCATCACACAATAGTATAGTGACGCTGTGAAGAAAAGGCATCGTCCTGGGGGGAAAAAAACTACATGCTGAAAGTGATTTTGACTTTAACTCTTCAATTTCGGGGACTTTTTATGAACTGCAGGAGTGTTTCTTTGCTTGTTTCATTAACGTGGCACTGTTGCTAACATAAATTCAATAAGTCGGTACATTCACAACCATCACATTAACACGGCGTGATCACACAACACATGGCAAACTCCGACACTGTGAACACTAGTTGTTAGCTTTGTAATTATCAGTAGCAGCCATACTTATTTTACCGACAGGCCGACAGAAAACCATATTTGGGTTTTGTTAAAATTAATATTTTGTACACTGTATTATGTTAGCTGTCACCTGATTCTAACGGAGTGGGTAAATGCCCTAGGAGCCATTGTTGGGGGCCCCAAAAACTGTGATTCAAGGAGACCCCAGTGAAGAATCTAATCGGATTCAAAAATTGACACCTGATGGGAGGAGAGCACATTAAAAGACAGACAAGAGCACAACCGCATATAACAACATACAACAACTACCAAATGGGACCATATAGTATAATTAGAGGAGAATTTTAAGAGAGTTGTTTTGCTGTCAAAACAGGTGATGACTGGCATTCCATCAAAATCTGTCCTAAAGCAGAGCAGATAGTGACTGGAAACTCCAGAGCGACCAGATCAATCTCCCATGACGGAGACAACTGGCTGGCCGTTGTTTCAGCACTGCTGACTTGAGCGAGTGTCGCAGCAGAAAATTACAACACTGATTGCATTTCAATTTTTAATGGAAAGTGTCAGATTATCCAAAGTTCTTTCTGGTGAGATCACGCAGAAGGTTTCGCATCATTAGCGGCCCCTCAGAAAGACAAATTAGCTATATTAGCGGCAGCCTAGTGCTCATTCATTATTTCTAATAACACAATGCTATGTATATGAGCTCTCCTGCAGCTAATTGCTTCTTTGCAGAGCTCAGAGAGTCCCTGCAGGATGCCAGTCCGCACAGAGACATGTCTACCATTAGGCTCACATTTAGTGTGAAACCTACAAAAATACAGTTAAAAAGGACGCATCAGTGTGCTAAAGTCATGGCCAAGTCATGAGCATTAAGTTGCCAAAAGACACTGCAGGTCAAAGTGAATAAAGCAGCACAGGAAATTATCTAAATCACATCTGCAGTGATGTAGCGGATAAATAATTCACCATCAGAAAAGGGAACTGTTCCCACCAATACATCTTTGGCTTTCTCTCGGCAGACTGTAGCGAAGCAGTCCATAATTGCTTGGGACATGAAGTAGTGCTTAAATCCCCGGACGATGTAGATCAGAGCACAGTGCACACAACGGTGACAGGCGCCATCAGTGACTAGTCCATCATGCTAACCTTGCTGCTGCCTGGCTGATGAAAAAGTCAAGGGCCCCATAACGCTGCAGCAGCCTGATCTCGTGCAACTGCGGGCTATAACTGTGTGGAAGGAAAAGAAATGAATTGCTGAATCAAAGAGAGGAGAGTTATGGGGTTAGTTAGAATTTAATGAAGGCGCATAAAGCGAAATTCTCAGTGCTCAAATCTCAACGAAGAGCTGGCAGGGTGGAGACTGAAGATAAAAGGGAGAGAGACGAGATTCTGATCCATTTGGAAGAGCAGTGAGTAGGGAAAAAGACAGTTGGAGCATTTACAGTGAAATGTGGTGGTTGGTTTGTTATGAAAGAGTGAGAAAACTGCTGTAATCACAACAAGGCCGTACTGATCCAGAGGCCAGGCCTCCGCTCTTCATCTTTCCGGTCTTATCTTCCTTGGCAGCACCACTGTTCTTCCTTTCTTCTCCTTTGTTGGCAGAGTAAAGACCCGAACATGCTCTGACCCCCTTGGACCCCCCACCCCCCCGCCACCACCCTCCCCAACCCCACCCCGGTGGATTATTGCTGTGTATTACAGCTCTCTCAAAGGTCAGGACAGGCGATTTGTCTCCTTTGCCACTCTCCACTGTCTCTCACTCTCAATCCCAGCAGTGTCTGGGTGGCGATGATAGAGCAGCCCGTTCCTTTTTTTGAACCCAGACATGCACACACGCACACATACACACACGCATCCAGAGATTTTCTGAAAGTGGTAGTACCACGCTGAAGAAGCGGGGACCTTTTTGTGCCTCGTGTTCTTCAGACCTGGTGTAATGCACACAGATATAAATGTAACTAGGCAACAATATACACACACTGTACCCTCCTCTCCCTTCCCATTGCACTGTGAATCAGCACCTCGGCGTGGCCCAGATGTCGTAAACAGGATTTATATCATTTAATTAAGCTCTCGCGCAATTACCTTTATTTACAGCTGCATGAAGCAGGCACCAGGGAACTACGGGCCGAGCAGAGGGACTGTAATTTCTGTCTGTCACATCTTTCCATTCCCATGATATAAGAACATTTCAGCTGCTGAGGCAATGCAGTTTTGATCTGTGAAGTTTCACATTCATATTTACAAAAGGTGGAATATTTCTTTCCATTGTAAAACGTAGCATTGGGTGAAAACCGTGGAATTTTCCTGTATGTTTGGTAATGTGGTCCCTGAACTCCATGGCTGCTCCGTCTTCATAATTACAGTAACACTTGCTTGAGTCTCGGGGTAACAGCGCCATCTACTGTCAATTGCCGATTGTCAGCTGGGATTGTTGGCTGTCAGCTGCAATGGCAACAGGAAGCAGCCTTTCTATCAAAATTGGAAACCCATCAAATCCTGAAACTATAAAGCATGTTATATAGTCCATAGGACTATACGTATAGTCCTATGGATTTTATGTAAAATAAATTTGTTCTATTTATGACGCTATATTTTAATAATTACAATACAAATTTTGTGCAACATTCCTGCGTGTTTCCTGGTTTAACCACGTTGTTGCAGGTGCTAAATGAGACCTTTAGAGGGCGCCTCAGTCCCACTCTACACACTGTCTGAGGCTTTGCCTTAAAGGTCACCCTCCTGCAAGCTTTCTTGAAAGATTTCCTGACTTATTTCAGGACTTACACACGACAGTTTTTGAAAATATAAAACTGATTTAGTCACCAGTATTGCTGGACTTGAGGTCCCTCTCTTTGTCCCTTTAAGAAAAACTCCTTCTGCTATTTTTTTTTTTTTTCTTTTGCGCATTATGTCCCTTTATCAACCCTGTGATTAGGATGGGACATGAAACTACAGCAGGCTCCTGGAGGCAGGGCTACTGAATGCAGAGCTTTTACTTCCTGTTGTGACTCTCATAAAGAGGCCTTTTGGCCGCCTCTGGCCTGCAGAAATACACTGCGGTAGGATCAATTAAAAAAAAGAAAAGAAAAGAAAGGCAAATATGATAAATGAGCAAAGTTTGCAAGACTGTAGTTGCCACTCACTATCTAAATATACTGTAGAGGGGATAAAGAAATAACATTTATATGTTAGACATAAAGTATGTGCAGCGAAAGGCAGCAGCAGTCTCGTCCTCTTGGGCCTTCATGTGGTCTCTCATAACAGATGGGCGTCTGTCCGCTCCACTCAACCTGAGTGGGACTTTCTTCATCTTCTATATCATGTTCGGTTGACATTATTCCAGCACAACTTTGCCTGGGTTATGAATTCATGATACCTTCATTGCCTTGGAGGGTTAAGAGACAAGGGCTTTAAAAACCAAATGAGAATATCCAAAATTAGATCTCTCTGTGTCATAGTTATCCAAATAAGAATAATAATAACATTTCATTCAGTGCAGGAGCTACGGACAGGGTCTTGAGCATTTTCGGTGTTTTGGAATGAAATAAAGAGAAGATAAAAATAGCTCCTGCCGAGGCAGTAATGATAGAACCATACCCACTGATCCGGAAGTTAACCTTTATCCTCTTTGAAGACGAAAAGCCCGGAGGTACAGTGAGGGCTGTTGTTCAATCATGCACGAAACGCACTGCTAAAATCTGCAGGGAGCAATCCTATCTGGACCCCTTCTCTCTGATCTCCAAATCCCAAGATGTGCCTGGAGAACAAAAGCTAAATTTTTCTGTGTGTTTAACACGGAGCACGACATGACTGCTGGGAATCCTGCAAATCCTGCAGCTGGGGGTCAGAGATGGATAATGATGAGAGAGAGATGTTTACCGAACATCTCTGAAGAACATTAGTGCGTAAAAGTGGAAGGGTGACAAAAGAACTCTGTAGTTAATTGCAGTGCAAGTTTTGGGCCCCGAGCAAAACACAACGTCTGCTCCTGTTTTAGAAAGATGCTGAGAAAATTGCCGCAGGTGAAAATGGAAGCTCCGCGCCGCAGAAGAAGAAATGAATCATTACACTTTTCAAATTTCACATGTCTTGCACTAGCGTTGGAGGCCCTGTTCTGTAAAGGAAATGCAGGAGCCACTTTTCTCTATTAAACAAAGATGATTTTTTTTTCCTCCTGTTTTTGCAGGAACATGTGGGTTAAGCATAGAAGATGAATACCCCTCCCTGTCTAATGGCTTGTCCTAGATTCCCCCACCTGCAGTGCCCTTATTCCTCACCCTGGTGTCTAATCCATCGCCGCTCCTCTAGTCACTCCCAGGGGAGCTGGCTGCACTCAGGCTAAACTCCATCCCATCCTTCTAACACAATTTCTTTTCGATTCCAAACAGACAGAAGACACTCGCCTCTTCCATTCAGATCCTTCAACTGATTCAGAACGCCACCTATTTTGCACTCTAAATTGGGTTTAAATCTAAATTCATGCCCAGGTGTGCTTCATTATGTTCCATTATTGGGCCACTTCATGCGTTGGAGTGATCACACGAAATATTGCCGCCTGGAAAGTCATTGTGCAAGTTTATTAACACTTAGTGTCATAATGGCATAACCCGCTGCGCACGCTGCATTTCTTGGCATGCAGATGTCTCTGTATCGCACAGCGTCCTTCTCCTGCTTCCTGCTGGCTTCCTGCAGCTTCAGTAAATATCAGGCAGTGTGCAAGGAATGGGCAGAGGAAACATGTTTATTTTAGCATTACAACAAACATTTTATAAAAGTATAGAATAATTTAACTTTCTGTAGCCACTCCATCTTTGGCTTCTTACCTTTATGTTGGTATGGTGAGCTGCAGTAAAAGTCAAATTGCTGGTACTGTAGACAGACTGCTGCATTCAAAGACAGATCGATACAAATAGAGCAAAGCCCCCATGCAGGCCCGGGTCAGGCTGAAGTGCACTGTGTCAGTATATTAGACTATGTTCTCTATTTCAACTACTGAAAGAATATTCCAATTTTCCCCTCTGGCACCTTTAACACAGCTGTAACACCCTCCCCACCACTGGTTAACGCCTACTCCTGCAGGCTGCTCACACTTCTCACCTTGCCATCTCCTTGGTGAATTTGCCATAGTGCCGTCAGTGAAAACACACATTCAGAGCATATTTTACAATTGCTTAAACCCTCAAAACAGACTAATATGACATTAATATCATGCCTGAAATGTCATGAGATTAGATTAGATTAGATTAGATTAGATTAGATTAGATTAGATTAGATTAGATTAGATTAGATTAGATTCAACTTTATTGTCATTACACATGTATAAATACAGGTAACGAAATGCCGTTTAGCATCTAATCAGAAGTGCAAGGTGCAGCAAGCTATATATATAGTGTATACAATATAGACAGTATGGTTATAGTGAATTATATACAGAAATATGAACATGTGGAGGTATAAACAGATGTGCTATAGACAAGTATACAGTAGACCTATTAATATATATAACGTGCTATGGACAGGTATAAAGTTGTGCTATAGATATATATAACTCAATAGATATGATATGTATAAGCAATATGTACAAGATATGTACCGGATGAACTATACACAGAGATATACAGAGATATACGTATTGACAATATATACTTCTTTTTTTTTTGGGGGGGGGGTGAGCTGCCAATGGATGCATGGATTCGAATAGAGTTCACTGACATTGGGAGAGATGGAGAGGTGAAGAGAGACGGGTCATGGAGGTAGTGATAGCATGAAAAAGGGGGGCATGGTAGGGGGCAAGAGTAGTGGCGCAGTGGGGAGACATGGGGGTTCAGCAGGGAGTAGAGTTCAGCAGGGAAACAGCTGCAGGGAAGAAACTGTTTCTAAACCTGCTGGTTTTAGTCCGAAGGCTCCTAAAGCGGCTCCTAAAGATGATAGAATATGACTTACTTACTTACTTGTTTCTAAATGTTGCACAATATAAACCCCAATTTTAACCAATTCAGTGTGTAATGGTTGATATAAAAATATCCTGTCAACTGACACTAAATATAAGCAGAGCACTCATTTTTATTGTTGTAGTCTTTCTAGCCTATTTATTGAAATAATGTGCAAAACATTTATCACATTCGTGAGCAGATGTTACTCTCTCACACACACAGTAACACAGTGTACATAGTAAATGGGCCACATCGACAGCCCCAGGGAGCCAGATCAAGCAGAATTAAACAACACACATACCCCGTGCTGAACGGCAGGGGATTACACAGGTGAGCGTAAACCAAGCTCGGCCTAAGTAGCAGATTTGCTGAACATGGTGCAGATCAATAAGGATGCAGCGTGTTGCCAAGTTGACAACCCCAGGAGGATGTGTTCTGTTCATGTGATCAGCTCCAGTGGCACTCAGACCACCTTCTCTCCGTCCCCCCGACACACATGGAAACATGTTTAGAAAGACATGCAGATATTTAACACTCAGGAAGCTGGTGAAGGGAAACAAACACATATACGGCCCTGCGGAAACACGCAAACACATAATCATCTGCTGAAATGAGAAGCGGATATAAACTTTTCACTGTACATCGCAACACTGAGCCTCTTCCACATTAATAGGTTGTTTGTGGAATTTATAGCCAGTCGTAAAAACCTGCCGGATGCCTTCAAAATAGATTATATAGGAAATCCTGCAACATGACTGATGATGGTGTGGGGAAAAAAAGAAAGAGGAAGGCAAACTACCCGAAGATGTTTGGCTCCTGGAACCTTAGTGGCCTCAGGCTGAGTCCTCTGTCCCACTCCATCCTTTATTGATGGAAACAGTACAAACATCCAGGAGGCAGATATTCAAAGGATCGTGTTGGAGGAATCTGTCTGCTCTGCTTAAGACTAAAACTAACTTCCAACATTTTGTCTCATAATAGTATTGATTAAAGTGTTCCCTTACAAAATTCAAGGAATGAATCTACATTAAATTGTCTCTAATGTCAAGAAAGATCCAGGGTTAATCAGCGCTAAAGATTTTTGCTGTGGGGAATTTATGTTTGCTACGTTATCAGAGCGGTCTCGCCCTCTCACCCGTCCACACAGCTCTCAAGGTGTCTTGGATGATGCTCCATTATTTACCTCCTGACTTCCTGTGGCCCAGATGAGACATGACAGGAGTCGCAGGAAGCTCATGAATTAAACAGAGGGTCCTAAAAGCACAAGACGCGGGGGAGAAGGTGATGGGGATGCCTGGGGAGACTGAACCAGACACGCAGATTGCAACTCACGTGTCGCCATAGCCAGAGGGTGCTGAGGTGAGAGGTGAGGCGAGGAAGGAATATGCTGAGACATATGGAGAGAGCGAGAGAGAGAGAGAGAGAGAGAGAAGAAAAAACATCTGAAGAGGAAGAACAGAGAGAGAGAAAGAAGCAAAAAAGACTAAAATTAACATTCAGTCAGTAATGATGGCACAAAAAAGATGGCAACAATTTGGCAAAAACATCAGTAGACTTTAAATTAAAAAAAAGCTTTGGTGGGAAGATGATGTCATACTTTCTTATGCCGTCATGTGATGTGAGCAGGAGCTGAGTGGAGCAGTGAGTGGCTGCTATCACCGTGTATGTACAGATGGATTGAATAACCTCATCGGCGCCGTGACTCATCACCTGATGCGGCAAACGAATCACAGCCCTGGTCAGTGAAAGAAAGAAGAGATTAATGAGGTCACGCATGTGCTGCCAAGAGTGAACTTTCATGTTGCAGCAGTTAACCTACATCCATCCCAGCCTGTTCCTGACACACACACACACACACACACACACACACACACACACACACACACATATACACTTGTGTGTTTTGTGCCCCTGATATTTGTAAGTAATTTTTTACAGGAAGCTCCTCTAATGACAAGCCCTTTCACTGGCCCCTGGGGATCTGCTGTCCATCTCGCACGGCAACCCCAGACGGGAAGAAGGAGCCGCCCAGACTATCGGTGCCAGGATGATATCATCTGATAATCAAGCATGGGCACTGAGCCACGCAGTATATTTTCATATAGTGGAAGGTTTTCAACCTCCGCTCTCCTCCTCTTTTATATTCGGGGACTTTTCTCTGCAGATGTTAATCTTGCAGGAGTGAAACCGAGCTGTTATTAAAAAAAAAAAAAAAAAAAAGAAAACATGGTGAGCTGTGGGCATCATCGTTTTAACTGCCTGCCAACCTAAATCTATACATTATTTTAAAATCTAAGCTTAATGCAGTTTTTCCTTCTTTGATGCAGTCCATTAGTTCTAACACTCAGTTCATGGAGTATCAGTTATCGTTCTACTTGTGCATGAGCGGTTTTGATTCTCCTCAGAGCCCATCGGGACGAGCATCCCTTTAAACAACATGTCAAAGCATTACCATCATAGAATAAAAAAAAAAAGAAATCAAAACAATCTATTAGGCACAGGCATCAGGTGAGTCTGACAGTGATAACTGTGACACTTAAAACTCATATCTGAAGGAAAAAATGTTGAAAATGTGCGGATTTGTTTCTGAAGAGTAATGTAATTTGTGTCAATTGGCAGGTAAAAGGAAAACATATAAGTATAATACATATAGTGCAATATGACTCATGCACTGTGAAATCTGTTTTTGTAATAATACTTATTAATACTACTACTACTACTACTACTACTACTACTACTACTACTACTAATAATAATAATAATAATAATAATAATAATAATAATAATAATAAACCCTGTTCCTCCACATTAAAGATTAGAAAGTGGAAATAATCCTTCAGAGCCTGTGGCCCAGTTCCCTCCACCGGCCCTCTGCTGAAATGTGACTGAGGGGACCATGTGGTCTCCTCCCCACCCCCATCTTACCACCACTCTGCCCAAATGTGCATTTGGGTGACAGCTGCAAACTCCCCCGCTCATTTTCTGTGAACATGGAAAATGAAAAACAGGCCCAGACACCGCAGAGAAAGAAAAGCCAGTGTCAGCCTGTCTGCGAGAAACACCGAAAATAAGAGAGAGGGCCTCCTCCTGTTATCTGTGAAGAGGAGTCACAGCACTGCGGTGGCATTTGGAAGTCAGCGACACGTCAAGCAACACCAGCGGAAGTCTCACATCGAGCGGAGCAGAGACACAAGCAGGCACAATTACAGTGAAACTTCTTCTTTCCTTTTCACAAGCCGCACATCCTCAATGAAATGTCACCTCGCGCGCGCACACACACACACACACACACACACACACCTGCTAGGGCTGTTAGGTCAGAGAAGGACTTGATGATATTTACACTGTAACACCCGTTGTGTGTGAAGCTGAAAATAAAGTTTAATTATTAAAAAAAAACACATTAATGGTAACAGCCCAATGAGGGTCTAATGTAAGCCTGAACCAGGGCAGCGTGTTGCGTTTGAGTTTGCATGACTAACATTTAAGATGCATTCGGCTCAAAAGCACAGAATCGGTTTTAATACCAACGAAGTCGTGTGCAAACAGCAAATGCAAGATATCGATGCATGATCTGGAAAGTTACTTTAGAGTCACATGACAGCTGAGCTTTCAAGTTTACATCTTGATATTCAAGGAGATAAACCACATGAGAAATAAATGTTTAAGCATCTTCACTCATGGGCACGACACGGCAAGGTTTTACCAATCCCAGTGAACCTTGTAAAACCCAACCTCTTCAAACTCCGAGGAACCCCTGCTTACGCTCTTCACGTGTCAGTCTCATTTCAGAGTTTCACATCTAACTGGTGGTTTGTTCAAGTCAAGTCGAGAGCCACAAGATGAATAAATAACATCTGACACAAGAAAAATAGAATTGAAAAAAAGGCAAAAAATTAAAGTCTTAACTGCACCTCCTGCTCACATAAGTATCATGATGCAAACTGGTCCCATTCTACTTATTTCCCCACATTGCCCTCCTTTAAAAACAAAATATATTTCTCTGTTTCAGAATGAACTCTGCTCTATATCAGGGGCATTATTTTAAGGCATTGTGGTGGAGGTAGCTATCTGATGTGTGTGTGGGCTCATTCAGGAAGTTTGAAGAGACAAACTTACGCATTGATGCATTTTAATTTTTTTTCACATCGGTCAGTTTGCACTTCGGATGTAGAAGGTGACGCGGTTCAGATGCCTGACGCAGTCCGCGAGTGTGAAAGTTGACCAAAAAGAGACATTGAGAGGAAGTGTGTGTGTGTGTGTGTGTGTGTGTGTGTGTGCTATCATCCTCACTGCTGAAGATCCGCTTTGACTTTAATAAGTCGACAAACAACAGCAAAACATTGACTGTGATGAGAAGTTAATTTGATTTTGGGCATTGTCAGATTCTTATGGTGGGCAGATTAGCCTCAAGCTTGTAGAATTTTGGTTGAAACGGAGCAGGACGTGCAGATTGATCACCATCTGCTCTCCATCACCTTTACATGAGAGCATGTGAAGTCTAGAGGAAGTGAACAATGTGAGAACCATCATGTATTGCTCAGTTACATGAGTTGGAAGAGCTGCTGAGCTCTTCACATCCCTATAACATCCTTACATCTGGTTCTGAATCTGAGACTCAGCATGAAATGGAATTCTGCCCAAGCTGTCAGCACATGAAGTCAGACATGGTGGAGGGTTGTTCTGGTTCCTCTCAGCAGGTACAGAGCCGGTTCTCTCCTATCTCTTTTTTCTGCCCAGGAAAGACAATTAACCACATCCTGTGTGCAATCTCATTACCCTCAGTCTAGAATGATACACAGGAAACACCCTTCACCCCCCTCCCCACCCTACCCCCCCCCACCATCCCCAGTCCCTAGCCCTCCAGATTACAGCACCTTAATGGGCTTGTCACGCAGCAGCCTCGTCTTACTGTGATCCATGTCTTATTAGTGAGTAAAGGACCAGGTTGGTGAAGCACTTTTTTGGTGAAGGCTGCCTCGAGTGTGTGTGTGACCATAGCTCAACGTGCACGAATGTACAACTGAGCATTTGAGCGTTTAATGTGTAGCAGCTTTTATGGTTACATGCCAAGTCAATGTCAGTCAAAATTTTACAGTTCAGTGGCCTTTTGTGTCATGGGACTTCCAAGAGGAGCACGCTTTAGCAGAAAACACCTGCATCAGCTCCTCGTTTGAGCCACGGGAGTTCAACAGTTTGTATCTTTTTGCTCCTTCCCTGCATTGTCCATTTATTTATTTCTTTTTTCCCCACAGTGCCAGTTGTTCTGAGATGGATCATTGTGGGTGTAACAGAGATGGCAGCTGCTCCCAGGAAGGAGGAGGAGGATGAAGACTACTCCAGACTATTGGTCATATATATCTTTCATACAAAACTGTTCTTCGGTAATTTAAGTTTTGATAAATATAAGTATTATATAATCATATTATGTATACACTATAGAAGTGAGATGTTTTCCATTGTTAGACTCATATAATAATAATAATAATAATAATAATAATAATAATAATAATAATAATAATAATAATAAAAATTCTTAATGCAGCTGAGAAATGAAGCATATTTTTTTTATCCAAAATGTGGAAGAGCTGAACAGTAATAAGTAACATAAGTAACACTGATGTTAACTGCTCTGCTGAATATTTTTTCATTGTGAGTGAAAGAAGAGGTCTGAAGTTCTGCAGGATTTATATATATATATATATATATATATATATATCACGTCTTATAAAGCCATTAGGAGACTTTTTTTTGCATATTGTCTCGGAGATTGACGATGTCATGGATCACCCGGAGCTGCTCTGGGCTCGCTTGGCCGTGTCTGCGCAGTGAATGAGAGGATCGAAGGCGAGAGGGAGGGAGTAGAGGAGAGACAGCCGCGCAGTATCGGGCAAGCCAAGCAGCCGCCAGCACTGAAACATCGGAATAAAGACCAACTTAGCCTGTGTGCGCAAGAATCGTTTACTGGGGCCGTGCGATATGATAGTTGGCGTCAAACGCCGCATCGTGCCGGATTTTAGGTTTTAGGACCGGGTCGCCGGTGGACTGGACGTGAGACTAGAGTGGAAACTGAGGAAGGAGAGAAAACAACAACACTGGAAACGGACGGGGTTGCCCTCAACAGCGACAATAAAGCAACACTCCGCGACAAGTGGTCTGCTTGGTACCGAGGGTGACGTCCGGAAAGAAAAACAGTAAATAGTACATTTGAATTTTATTTGGATAAGTTTGACGCCGGGCGGCGTTTCAAAGTAAACTTTAAACTCAGAAAACAATGAAGACATAGCAAGCAAGAACTCCTCAAGTGTCTCGAAGCTGTTAGCTGCCCCGCTAGCTTTAGCTTGGCTATCTGGCAGCGACTGAATGCGAGTGGAGGCTAACGCCCGCTAGTTAAGCCGCACGAGCTAAGTTAGCTTGTCGGCTAATGTTGACTGGCTAGCCGAAAGCGATTTAGAGAAACTTTTGGTGTTGTTTCCTCCGATCCCAAACACTGAAGGAGTGTTGTAAGAACGGAGGGGAAGGGCAGGTTCCCTTCTGGACTTTCTCCCCTCTACTCATTCTCTAATATGATGATGGCTGCGGAGGTCAGCAGTGAGGATACGGGCTCAGTCACCACGGGGACAGGGGTGGCTGGCGGAGGAGGCCCGGAGACGGCCCCTTTCCCCTACTATCCCAGGCCGGGCAGAGCGCGAATCTCCGAGATGGGACAGGGACCGGCATCGGCCGTTCGCCAACATTCAAACACATCTCCGGACTCACTTCCCGACATGAGTATAACATATCCCCTCTCTAGTGGGGATATCACCGGAGCAGCGTTGTCCACGATAGGGAGTGGCGGAGCAGTAGGTGGACTTTTTCAAGGAACAAGCTCAGGGACAGGGAGCGGCACTTACTGCTCTCCCACTTCGGAGGGTCCAGCTTCCCGGATTTCACCCACATCGACAGGCCCCGATGGGCCCACTGTCTTCCCCCCACTGCCACCACCTCCTCCACCCCCTCCAGGCACCGTGGATGAAAGCGACATGCAGGATGGGACGGAATGCGATGAAGAAGAGGTGGCGTTTCCCCTCTCTGCACCTCCCTCGAACCAGTGAGTATGCTGCAGTCTCTGCTGGCACATTTAACACTTCTGATTAGACTGTATCCACGAATGGCTTCATTTCCTTTACCGATACCCACCGAATTATTGTTGACTATTGCAAGTTTACAAGTGATTTAGCAGCAGATTGGCCAACAAGTCACAGTAGCTATACGTCTTACAGTAACTTCTCAAAAGGCAGTTGTACACATTCATTTGATGTCTGGACAAGCACATGGTCGATCCATAGGTGTTTGAAAACAGGTGTAATGGGCTAAATTTAGCTCCTGCTTTTGAAAGCTGAGTAGCCTGCTCTGTCCTGACCTCTGCACCATCTAATGGAAGTGATGGACTCTCGTCCATACTTTTTTTCCCCTGTACTTTTTGGCATATCCCCTGTACTGAAAGTACTTTTGCAATGGATACACACAATCCAATGAACTGGTTTGGGTGGTGGAAAATGCAACAGAAAGATGAAGTATCTAGATATTTTTATGGTTGTTATTTGCCCACTTCCCTTTAGGTGTTGTGAAATGAATGTTAACAGTGTTACCAGGACAGGTTTTATGACCAGTGAACTTTGTTCATATTAAAGTGTATGAATGTAAAAACATAGCAGGGAAATAAATGATGTTGGTGTAGTTTTTTGTGCTCCAGAGCCTCCATCTGTTTGTCACCTGTGTGTAATTGTCTTTTCCATGTACCATTTATTTCCCTCTGCTGAAGTAGGATGCCTCTTCACTGTGATTACAGCAGCAGTGGTAAACCTGTCCCTGGCAGCTAGGGCTGTTGCATTCACAGCCGACAGACCTGAATGAGTCTGTGCTTGATTTTGGCTCCTCAGCTGTCATCGGTGTTTGTGCCGTCTCTCACCAGGGTCCCTACTCTGATCCGTTATTTCTTCTGAGAG
>JABWDL010000069.1:0-86128 GCA_015343265.1 Pao palembangensis | reverse complement strand
AGATGAAATTTCAGTCCTCTCGGACCCACGGGGCAGCAAAAAATAAATAAATCTACAATACCTAACCTAAATAAAAACTACTTTTAAAACTACAATGAACAATATAAACAATATAACCAGTCATGAGGTGTATGAGCCTGTTAGGGTGGAGTAGTGTGGAATAGTGCAGATGAGCAGGGCTAAAGTGAGTTGTACAGTCCTGAGGTTGGTGTGTGCAAGGGCAGAGTCAAGGCCCAGAGTCAGTGGTGGGGGCCAGAAGGGGGGAGTGGGGGCAGAGCAGGGAGGGAGTTGAGCATCCTGACTGCCTGGTGGTAAAAACTGTCTTTGAGCCTGCTGCTGTTGGCCCAGAGATCTGCAGTCTCCTCCCCGATGGCAGCAGGCTGAAGAGGCTGTGGGATGGGTGGGTGGGGTCACCTGCAACCCTGGTGGGTTTGTGGGTGAGACAGGTGTTGTAAATATGATTGATTTTCTTTTTTAAGACAAAAAAAGTATAGATCTTTTTACCTGGAGATGTTTTGGCGTTCACTGCCGCCTTTGTCACCATGTCAATGATCATGAGTTTACCAACCAGAATAAACTAAGTCAGCAGTTAGAAAAAACTTGCCAAATTAATCTGTGTCCAGACAGGATGAACTTCCGGTTGGAAACCAAGCCAAGTTGCACTCAGAAAAACCAGAAAGCTGTAAAAGTACCTTCAGAGTAAAGGCCTGTGCTGTCAGCCTACATTACTCTTTCATGACCTCAACCAAGCAGGTGTACAAGCCTCTCCTCTTTATGTAGCAAGAAAATTAGTGTTTATTAGTTCAGTTTCAACATTATTTTTGTTGTATTTGATGAAGACTTTCAGAAATTGTTCTTTTCTTATTCCCGTGTTTCTGTCAGAAACACTGCCAGCGTTGTGGATCAGCTGCAGGTTGTTAATGGAATCATCTGGACATCCTGACAGTAATGAGTTGCAGTAGTCCAGTCTAGAGGTAACAAAAGCATGGACCAGTTTTTCAGCATCACTCTGTGACAGGATGCTCCTGATCTTGGCAATATTACAGAGGTGAAAGATGGTGGTCCTAGAAACCTGTTTAATATGAGGGAGAAATTATATGTCCTGGTCTAAGACAACTCCCAGGTTCTTTGCAGCCGTACTGTAGGACAACGTGATGCCATCCAAAGAGAGAATGCTATCTGGTAATCTAGTCCTGAGATGTTAGCTCCACGAACAATGACTTCAGTGTTGTCTGAGTTTAAAAGAAGGAAATTGGAGGTCATCCAGTCTTTCATGTCTTTGAGACATGCCGGGAGTCTGGCTAACGGCTCTGTTTCTTCACGTTTCATGGATAAATACAGCTGTGTATTGTCGGCATAGCAATGAAAATGTATGCCATGTCTCTGAATAATAATCCCTATAGGGAGCATGTAAAGAGTGAACAGGATTGGCCCAAGTACTGAACCCTGTGGAACACCATGATGAACCTTTGTACACTCAGAGGAAACATCATTAACATGAACAAAATGAAATCAATCTGATAGATAAGATTTAAACCAGCCTAGAGCTGTCCCCTAACTCTTGATGCCTGCTTGAGGGTTCGGATATGTGTGTTATACCACGGAGCCAGTCTTCTATGGTGTGTGAACCTTCTCTTCAGTGGGGCAACCGAATCTAAAACTATACGCAGTGTGGCTGCAGTGACATTGACAAAGCCGTCAATATCTGCAGGCGTAACATTTAGATCAGAATGATCTTTTGCACCAGTAGGAGGCGCTAGAGGGGGCACCGCTGCAATTTCAGCTACAAATCTGTCTCTAGTATCTTCAGAGAGACACCTGCTGTAGTGAACCTTCCTGTCATGTGCTGCTCGGTCTGCTAGAGTGAAGTCAAAGGTTATAAGTGAGTGGTCTGAGAGGAGGGGGTTTTGGGGAACAACTACCAGGTTCTCAGTTTCTAGACCACAGGTGAGAACCAGATCCAGAGTGTGATTGTGACAGTGCGTCAGTTCATTTACTAACAGAGAGAAACCTATTGAACCTACCTGTTCGTTCCAAGATGATGCCCACGTATGGCGCCACCTATGTCCGCCCTGGCATTTTGGTGCGCACTGTTTTGTCTATTTTTGTGTGTTAATTGTGTGTCAGCCTGCTCTTACATCCATGAAGAGCTTCTAAACATCAAAACAACAACCTTGCCGGATATTCTGCCAGTCTTTTAAGTGCCAGCAGCTGAACTGGTTAACTTTTTGGCAAAAAGAATGAGACGCCAAAGACGGGGAAAGCGAACGGGGGCCCTTATGCGCTTACGGAGACGTGGTGCACGTATGCCCTTTCCTGGCATTTTCCTCTCCAACGTTCGCTCACTCAGCAACAAAATGGACGAACTGGGGCTGCTGATGAGAAGAAACAGAAATTTCTCTTCCTCTTGTGTCTTATGCTTCACGGAGACTTGGCTGAACAATCAGATCCCGGACTGCGCGCTTCACCTGGAGGACTTTCAACTCCTACGCGCGGACAGACAAAGGGACCTCTCTGGTGGAAAGACGAAAGGCGGAGGCGTCTGTTTCTTTATCAACAACACCTGGTGTATGGATGGAACTGTGATCTCACAACACTGCTCTCCCGACCTGGAATATTTCTTTTTTAACTGCAAACCATTCCACTCTCCACGTGAGTTTGCCTCATTCATTCTGGCCGCTGTTTACATCCTGCCCAGCGTGGACGTGCACGGAGCTCAGCGTGCACTCGCGGACCAGATTCTGAGTGTGGAGCAAACTTTCCCAGACTCCCTACTTATTATCCTTGGGGATTTTAACAAAGGAAACCTGAGCCAGGAACTACCAAAGTACAGACTGTTAAATGCCCGACAAGAGAGCAGAATACGCTGGATCACTGCTACACCACCGTTAGCGGCGCGTACAGGGCTGTGCCTCGCGCCGCACTCGGCTTCTCAGTTCACGTCACGGTGCACCTCATCCCAGCGTACAAACAGAGGTTGAAGCTCTCCAAACGCGCTGTGAGGACTTCTAAGAGGTGGAGCAGCAAGGCTGTGGAGGAGCTACGCACGTGCTTGGACACAACAGACTGGGACGTGTTCAGGTCTGCCACAGGAAGTTTGGATGAGTACACAGACACTGACGTCATACATTCAGTTCTATGAGGACAGCATTATTCCATCATGCACCAAGGTGACTTTCAATAATGACAAACCCTGGTTCACACCCAAACTGAGAAAGTTAAGGCAACAGAAGGAGGCAGCATACAGGGCAGGAGACAGAGACAGCTACAGAGGCGCTAAGTACAAGTTTAACAGAGAGGTTACTGCTGCTAGATCAAAGTCCAAGGCACGTCTGGAGCAACAGTTCTCTGCTAACGACTCTGCATCTGACAGGGCCTAAAACAGCTCACAAACTATAAACCAAAAACCCCACGTTCTGCTGATGACCTCAAACTGGCTGAAAATCTGAAAACCTTTTATGCCAGGTTTGAAGCCTCGCACCCCACCCCCACCACCACTTCAGCCACCTCTGTCTCACACCCTTCCCCCACCCCCGTCACAGTGGACTCCTCCGTGCCCACCCTGGAACCCCCCTCCTCTCCCACTGCCCTCTCACTTTCGAAGAAGGACGTGCTGCAGCTTTTCAGGAGGCAAAATCCCTGGAAAGCTCCCGGCCCGGACGGTGTCTCACCTGCCACACTGAGACACTGTGCAGAAGAACTGGCTCCTGTCTTCACAGACATTTTTAACACCTATCTGGAGTCATGCCAGCCTGCTTCAAACTGTCCACCATCGATTGACTGCAGCCTACCATCTCTCCAGGACCAGTACGTTTCCAGGACTCAGGGACGGATAGTAGCTGACCCTTCTCACCCTGGTCACGAACTCTTTGAGCCGCTCCCCTCAGGCAGAAGGTTACAGTCCATTCGGACCAGAACCTCACGCCATGAGAACAGCTTCTTTCCATCTGCCGTTGGACTAATGAACACTTGACCACTTTTCACTGTCACTTTAACATTTGCACTACCGTTGCACTGTTCTGATTTTGTGTATTTGTGTATTTATTCAAGAGACTATTTTTAGATTCTGTGTTTCATGTTGCACCTTACACCGAAACAAGTTCCTAGTCTGTGAATTCTGTTCACTGACAATGGCAATAAACCCCTTTCTGATTCTGATGTGTGTAAGTAGCCGCAGGTGGCCGATACACCACAGCTAATAAAACTGGCTTTTCTGACTTCCAGCTGTGGTGAGAGAGGCTGAGAGTGAGACTCTCAAAGAGCTACAGATAGGTTTAGGTTTGGGGTTGACTTGAAGGCTGGAGCGGTAGGTTGCTGCCACTCCACCTCCTCTGCCTGCACTTGGAGGAACATGATAGTTAATATGACCTGATGGAGTTGCTTCATTTAAACTCACATATTCTTCATCCTGCAACCAAGTCTCCGTGAGAAAGAAAATATCAGACAGATGATCTGTTATCAAATCATTAACTAGAAGAGATTTAGACCGTAGAGATCGTATGTTCAACAGACCACATCTAACTGTTTTAGTTGTTTCTGAGTGTTTACTGCTGTGTATTTTTATAAGGTTATTATTATTAACTCCTCTTGACTTGTTTACTAGATGAACTGTGGAAGAACGAGGTACTGACACTACTTCTATTGTATTATTAAACTTGGTGTTACTGTTATTGTTTATAATCTCATTGTTATTTTTACTGGAGGGCGGCAGTCTTACAGAAGCAGCAGAGAAGCGTGTAAGACAGCGACTCTGCCTCCTGGCCTCCACCATGGGTTGTCAGAAGGTTGGTTGTCAAATGAACTTTGCTATATTGTGTGACGACCATCGTTCTCTGTGGGTTCTCCTTTTTTGCTCCTGCAGGTGGTTGGTGGGCGGAGCTGGAGGGTGATTGCTGCATTTGCGGCCTCGGGGAGGAGTCTTTAAAAAGGGAAGCCATTTTGGTGGTTTCTCTCTCTCTTCTCTCCTCGGCTCTCTCCTCTGCATTTGGCTCTCTCCATGGAGTTGGTGTTTCGGCAACCAACTGGAGCCTAGTACTTAATATGTTGGGTTGTTATTTGTGTTTGTTGTGTTGGGTTTATTGATTTATTAAATATTCTTTAAGTAACCTCTGTGTGTGGCCTCCCTCCTTGTTGCCTGCATTGAGCCAGCAGGTAACAAATTGGGGCTCGTCCGGGACTTCTCGGCCATGAGGAAAATGGTAAGGGGAGTGTTGCATATAGCTTTGATTTGGTTGTGGTAGGTTGTTAGTATTTGAGCTGGAGGCTGTATGTGTGTTTGGACCCATTTTTCCCATTAGGCATAAGCAATGAGGGGCACCAGTTGTCCCCATTGACTCTTTTTTGTTTTAGTTTGTTGTTTTTGTGCAGCACGTGGTTAGAGCATTTGCTCGGGTGCACTCCAGGACTGTCAAGGTGACTTCCAGTGTACTGGGAGTTAACCGAGTCATTCGGGTTTGTGCTTAATTTATCCCGCCACTAAACCTGCATGAAGACTAGGCCTTAGTGACTCAGTTAATATTGGCTAGGCAGTTAGGGTTTGGGAATTGGGTTCCAAACTTTGTCTGCCTGTATCAGCTGGTGGGTTATGTGATAAATGCTGGGGTTGAAAATGGCTTCAGTTGAAGAATTTGTTCAGTCTCCATCTCTGTTGAAATGTTACAAAAAAGAGCAGTTGTTAGAAGTTGCTAGATACTATCAACCAGAGGTTCCAGATAACGTACGCAAGGTTGTACTGTTAAACATGTTGAAAACTACCTTGCGGGATAAGAAAATATTGCCTGTGTTAGCAGAAAGTGAAACTGTTATCACTAGGGTTGATTTGCCGGGTCGAGCTAAACTAGTTTCGCCGTTGTTGTCAAGTTTCGGAGTCGGGTTGACCTTTGAACAACAAAAGGAGCTTCTTTTGTTGCAATATGAGCAGGAACAGAAGCACACTCTGGAACTGGAGAAACTTAAACAAAATGAGCGGCTCAGAAAAGCTGAATTGGCTCATGTACAGGCCAAACAACAGTTGGAGCTGGAACGCTACAAGTTGGACCTGGTTAGTGAGGGTAAGCTTAAAAGTGAACAGTACCAAGGTGAAAAGGCAACCTTAGGCGATCCAGGTTCTGTACCTTTTGATATTTCTGCTAACTTGCGCTTAATCCCTAGGTTCAATGAAGAAGATCCGGACATCTTTTTTGTTTTGTTTGAACGTTTGGCAGAGTCACGCAGTTGGTCTGATGCTGAACGTACATTGTTGCTTCAGTGTGTGCTGGTGGGAAAGGCTCAGCAGGCCTTTTCAGCATTAAGTTTGGCTGACAGTGAGAGTTACCAGTTGGTTAAAGCTGCTGTTCTCAAAGGTTATGAATTAGTGCCAGAAGCTTATCGCCAGCGCTTTAGATCGTTAAGGAAAAGCAAGCAGACATATTCGGAATTTGCTAGAGAACTGACAATTGCATTTACTCGTTGGTGTACTGCTTCGCAGGTTAGGAATATGGAAAATCTGCAGGATCTTATTCTACTGGAGCAATTTAAAAACACTTTGCCAGAACGTGTGGTGACATATTTAAATGAACAAAAAGTGTGTAATGTCTCTGAAGCCGCTAAGCTGGCCGATGAATTTGTGCTCACATATAGGGTCCATTTTGGTGAAAATCGTGGCCATGGGGATGGTGGTTTAAAGGACCTTGGTGCCAGTAAGTTCTCTTCTAGAGGTATTCAAGGTGTTCATGTAAAACCAGAGTTGGGTCGAATATGTAATTATTGTTTTGGCAAGGGTCACTGGAAAAATGAGTGTCCTGCTTTGCAAGCCCAACACAGACTAAAGGCCACCAAGCCTGTGGCTGTTGTTGCTACTGTGCGGTCAGTCGAACAGGCCAGGGCTATTGCTGCTGTGCGGGCCCTCAGCAAGACGTCAATGCCTTCTTGTAAGTCAGGTTTGTGTAGGGCAGCCCCTGTGTTGTTAAAGGAAGTTGATCCTGGTTATGCTGCTTATTTTTCTATGGGATATGTGTCACTAGTGGGAAGCAGTATGAAGGTCCCTGTAAAAATTTTAAGAGAGACAGGTGCACTTGATTCGTTTATTGTGGACTCTGTACTGCCCTTCTCTTTGGAGTCTGGTACTGGGAACACTGTTGTTGTTCAGGGCATAGCGCTGTTGGATTTTTCAGTCCCCAAGCATAAACTAATGCTGTTTTCAGATCTGGTAAGCGGAGAAGTATCTGTTCAGATGTTTTTCCTGCTTGCGCTGTCACCAGAGCTATGACCAAGGTAAAGTCTGGCCCTTCTGATCCTAAAAGTGTGTATAAAGGATGAATTATTTTTCCTGTGCCAAATTTTCCCTTACCTCTGACACATAGTGACTTAGTGAAGGAACAGTGAGAAGATTCTACACTTTGTGATCTTTTCAATCAAGTTAGGCCAGAGGCGGAGGAAGAAAGTGCAGCTCATGGTTATTTTCTTCAACACGGTCTGTTAGTAAGGAAGTGGATTCCTCAGGCTGAATGCTTTGTGGGTGATGAAATCATACAGGTAGTTGTGCCTTCCAAGTTTAGAAATATGGTGCTTGAGACTGCTCATGGTGGATTTTCAGATTCCAAAGATTGTTCAAACTGATCAGGGTTCGAATTTTACATCTAAAGTGTTTGCAGATGTTTTAGAACAGCTAAATGTCAGGCACTCCCAGTCTAGTGCATATCATGCTCAGAGTCAAGGTGTTCTAGAGAGGCTAGAAATAAGAGCTGCACCACCCCAGGTGGGATGAATGCGGTCTCTGCTAATAAGGCCAGGTTTTCCCCAAAAAGTCTCCCAATTATCTATGTAGGCCACGTTATTTTCTGGACACCACCACGACAACCAGCGACGGAGCGATGACATGCGGCTAAACATGTCATCACTGGCCAGATTCGGGAGGGGACCTGAGAACGCTCCGGAGTCCGACATAGTTTTGGTGAAGTTACACACCGACTCCATATTAACTTTAGTGATCTGCGACTGGCGCAGCCGGGCGTCGTTAACGCCGACATGAATGTATTTGCGTTTATCTCTCGCCAGCTGCTTTAAACACTCAAAGATCCACAGAGAAGCCATTTGGCTTTTTACCTATAGAATCTGCAGGGCAGCCTATGGGCTGGAAGGTTTTTAGCTAATAATTTTTAGCTAATATCCTAAATGAGTGTGACATGAGAAATATACAAAAAAACTGTGATTTGTTTCCAATACTTTTGTAATAAATAGAAAAAAATAGCACAAAAAAGTACAAAATAGTACAAAATCGGTTGGTGCTGAACCATGGGCCTTTGTTTCAGGCTACACTTCCTTCCAACCGCCACCCAACCACCCTGACTACCCGGCTGTTTGGAGGCTGCGGGGGAACAGCTAACAGTAGCTAAACTGGGCCGGTCCGCACAGGCTAACTGCTGCTGGCTGGCTACAGAGGCTATGATGCTATCTCATGTGCGGAGCCAAGCCTCAAGCTCGCTAAGCCTCACCTCTAGAGCACAGACACAAATACAGCTGTTCCCGCGTGTGCGCTCAGCCCTTCAGCTCCTCCCATTGGCCCAAAGGTTCTGTCTGCACCTGCTCCTGCACCAGCAAAGCCAGCACCTACTCCTGCCGTCCCATTTGAAGGTAAAGCTGCTCCAGAGCCCTTGGTTGACCCCTGTAGAAATGGAAGCTGGGTCAAAAGTGGTCCCTCCGTCTGACACCCCACACTGGTGGGTGGATGAAGGACCGTCCAGATGGACCTGCTGGGGCACCAGGAGTTGCCCAGTGAGGGAGGGGTAACGTTAGGGTCCTGCATGTTTGGAGTTTTCTGGTGTTCTTTTGTGTGTGTTCTCATTTTTGTCCACTAGGGAACGTGGCAGCCTGAGTCGTCACTGGTGACAGGGCGCAGCTGGGGCTCATTGCAGTCAGCAATGGATTTAGGGCAGCTGCACCGGTGCTCCAGCCTCGGATCATTGCCTCACCTGCAGAGAGGTACCAGACTAACTGAGACTGAATGTTCCTGTGTCTTATGGATGGTTTTCTCAAGAGAGTTTTTCCCTGTTTCCAGGGTTGTCACGTTCCCAGTGAAGAGTTTCTCACTTCTGGTTTTCGGACATTCAGCAGTGGAACCTACCCCCATCACTTGCTTAATCGCTTCATGTTTGGTACTTGGATGACATTTTAATTTTTTCTAAGTCACAGGAAGAGCACACCCAACATGTGCAGGCTGTGCTGCAGCGGCTCCTAGAGAACCTCCTGTTTGTCAATGCGGAGGAATGTGAGTTCCACTCGCCCGCAGTGTCTTTTTTGGGCTACATCTTGGCTCAGGGAAGCGTGCAGATGGACCTGGCAAAGGTCTCTGCAGTCGTTCACTGGCCTGTCCCGGAAACAGTTGCAGCGCTTTCTGGGGTTTGTGATTTTCTTCTGCCGGTTCATCAGAAACTACAGCTCAGTGGCCGCTCCACTCACCAGCCTGACTAGTGTGACGAGGCCGTTCCTGTGGGCTCCCGACACTGATGCTGCCTTCCGCTCCCTCAATCAGCAGTTCACCATTGCCCCCATCCTCTAGGTCCCAGACTCATCTCTCGTCCGGGACCTGGAGGTGGGGGCTGTTCTGTCCCAGCCTTTTTCTCATGACGATTTTCGCCGGGAACTGCTTGCAGTGAAGCTGGCCCTGGAAGAGTGGCGTCACTGACTCAAGGGGGCCAAGCTTCTGTTCCTGGTTTGGAACAACCACAAGAATCTGGGATATATCAGTTTGGCCAAAAGGTTGAACTCTCACCAGGCCTGATGGGCCTTGTTCTTTACCAGGTTCAATTTCACCCTGTCTTATCATCCTGGTTCTAGAAACGTCAAGCCGGACGTCAAACTCTTTCTCGGCAGTTTGAGAGGGACGGGGACCCAGTCGACGGCCCTGAGACCATCCTGCCCCCTTCCTGCGTGGTTGCTTCACTCACCTGGGACGTCGAGGAGAAGTTACAGGCCTCTATGGCCAGACAGCCTGGACCCAGCTCATGCCTGGACAAAAGGCACTATGTCCCAGCAGGCTTGAGCTCAGAGGTGCTGGGGGACACTCCTCCCAACGGGTTTGTCATCCAGGAGCCCAGAGCAGGTGCGGACCACTCCAGCAGAGATTCTGGTGGCCCTCCTTGGAGGACGACGTTTAGGACTACGTCCGAGCCTGTGCGTCACCTGCAACCAGCACAAGCACCCCTGCCCGGTCCCAGCGGAACTCCTTCAGCCTCTGCCGGTCCCTTGTTGTCCATGGTCCCACGTCTCGGTGTATTTTGTGATGGGGCTGCAGTTCTTCAGCAGAAACATTGTCATCCTCACCATCGTGAACAAGTTCAGCAAGATGGCCCACCTCTCCCAAAGCTGCCTTCAGCCAAAGAGACTGCTCAGCTGCTAGTGCAGCACATGTTTCGCCTCCACCGCCTTCCCCTGGATGTAGTGTCCGATAGGGGACTCCAGTTTTCTTGTTTTTTGGTCAGATTTCTGCAAACTGTTGGGGGCCACCCCCAGCCTGTCTTCCAGCTTTCAACTGCAGTCTAATGGGCAGACAGAGAGGAAGAACCAAGACCTTGAGGCCGCCCTCCGCTGCATGACCTCTCGGGACCCCGCTTCATGGTCCTCCCTCCTGGTGTGGGTGGAATATGCCCACAATTCCCTGATTAGCTCAGCTACGGGATTTTCTCTGTTCCAGTGTGTGTACGGCTCTCAGCCTCCCCTGTTCCCTGAACGCTGACGCCTCTTGTTCTTCTGCTCTAGCTTACATCTGCTGGTGCAGACGGATGTAAGCCCTGGCTCGGACCACCCTCCTGTGCTCCGTAGGCCGCTACGCCACACAGGCCATTTGCTGTCAGACTCCGGTTTACCGGGTTGATCAGAGGGTGTGGTTCACCACCCAGGACCTGCCTCTGCAGGGAGAGTCCAGGAAGTTGGCGCTGAGGTTTGTGGGCCCCTTTTCCACCCAGAGGGTCATCAGCCCAGCAGCAGTGAGGCTCCATCTCCCAAGGTCCCTGTGGGTTCCACATTCCACATCCCCAGGGTTAAGCCTGCCAACGAGAGCCCCTTGGTCCCAGCCCGGCCTCCTCCACCTCCTACGCGACTCATGGATGGTGGTCCAGCGTACACAGTGCAGCACCTGATTCACACCCATCGGCATGGAAATGGACTCCAGTACCTGTTGGACTGGGAGGGATACGGTCCAGAGGAGAGGTCCTGGGTTCCTGCTCGTCACATCCTGGATCCCCAGTTGATTTGAAACTTCCACCAGCAACATCTGAGCCAGCCCTCTGTGAGGAGGAAACAGAGTCAGCAGCAGAAGAAGTGGACCACGCACCTGCTGGCGCAGTGCCCTCGAGGTCGCCTGAGTTCTAGCCCTAGTTTTGCAACGCCCAATAATCTGTACCAGCATTTAAACCCTGGATTTTGAAGGACTCACTCGCCAAATTGTTGCTTGTGAACATACAGCACGTCCAGCGTTTAATCTTTGCCTGTTTACCTGTGTGTTTACTTTGTCTGAACCTGACCTGCCTCTGTCGTTATTCCTCGGAAAACCTGCTTGCCTTCTGTCCCCGACTTTGCATGTCCCTGTACCTGCGCTCTGGACATTAAAAGAGCTTTTACTTGCCATACGTGTCGCACTTGGATCCTTACCGTGAACACTGACATGTGGATGTTTTTGAGGTTTTTTCCATCACTGTTTTTCCTCCATTTGGAGCACCTTCTGATTCCCTGTGTACACCCAATTAAAGGGTTGTTTTTGCTTTTGAGCACCAGTCTCGTGTCTGCCTTTGGGTCCTAAATCTAAAAAACCGTAACATGGGGCCTGGACTTCCCTCTCCTATTTCGTCCCTTTGTTCTGGGGGGCTCAGCTAGGAGATGTGGTGGTCTCTCTCTCCAGTGTGTTCTGGCTCTTTCCAAGGCTTCTCCACAACTCGTTCCATCCAACTCGACCAAGGGGTGTGCCTTCTCCTGAAAGGAACAAACCAAAAGTACTACATGTGTTGTGGTAGTTTGGCAAAAGTGCGGATCACTCAGACTCGTGGCCTCCCTGCTGGAATCTCCCCGTGTCCCTCCAGATAAAATAGAAGTACATGGGGAAATACAATTGTTCCAGCAGCATCTTCAGCATAATCACAATAATAACAGGAAGATAATGTGCAACAAGAAAGTACAACAAATGTGTAACTTTAAAAAAGATCCCTGAGCATCTGAGATCTCTGAGGAGAGCAGCGCTCAGAGCAGCCAAGGTCCTGACAGGGACCCTGGAGCTCCCAGGCTTCTGGGAGGAAGAGGTCAAGGTGAGTTCAGGCCGCAGGACTGATGGAGACAGTGAGAAGATGCTGTAAACACTTTAATGAGNTACACCCAGGAACTTGGCGCTGCTCACCCGCTCCACTGCAGCTCACCGCTAACACACCGCTGTCACTTTAAATGGAGAGGTTCCACAGCTTCACCCCACTGTGAGGGTGAAATACTCACTTCTTTAATGAACCAGTGACAGGGACAGACAGACAGACAGGCAGATAAACAGGCAGACAGACAGATAAACAGGCAGACAGACAGATAAACAGACAGGCAGACAGGCAGAGACCAGTGCTCTTCTGTTGGAGTCACTTCACCACAATGATTCAGTGTTCATGTCCAAATAAGAACAAAAATTTGAGTCTGTGTGTGTGTGTGTGTGTATGTTGTCAATCACATGACCATTCTGGGTTCACACCTGAACTGTGTGGTGACCTGAGGGTGTGGGCCATCATCCTGGGGTCAGGCCTGATGTTGGAAAACAAGCGTGACTTCATGTGTGGGTGTTTTGATTACCAGGATTACCAGCACAGACGTGTTACTGCACTCGTTTCATAAGAGTTTGGGTGTTTCAGCTCTTCACAAACACCTTGTTAGTCATTTCATGTCTGTCTGCTTTGATGATTGCTGCTCTTTGTCTTTTCTTTTATTTCAGTGGTGATCAGCTGATGATCACGAGTTTACCAGTCAGAATAAACTAAGACAACAATTAGAAAAACTTCAACAAAAATGCCAAATTAATCTGTGTCCGGACGGGATGAACTTCCGGTTGGAAATAAGTCAAGTTACACTAAAAAAATACAGAAAGCTGTAAAAGTACCTTCAGAATAAAGGCCTGTGCTGTCAGTCTAAATTACTCTTTCATGACCTCAACCAAGCAGGTGTACAAGCCTTTCCTTTTTCTGTAGCAAGAAAATTAGTGTTTATTAGTTCAGTTTCAACATTATTCCTGTTTGTATTTTTGTTGTATTTGATTTATTGAAATCAGTTTCTGCTTATTTCAGTGCTTCTGTACAGCAATGTACACATTCATTCATATCATTATTTCAGTTATTATTTATGCTATTAGTGTTTTTTTTTTTTTTTGTAGCCCAGGGCCCCTCTTTGTTCTCGGGGGCTCAGCTAGGAGATGTGGCGGTCTCTCCAGTCCAGCGTGTCCTGGCTCTTTCCAAGGCCGCTCCACGGCTCGTTCCATCCAACTCGACCAAGGGGTGTGCCTTGTCCTGAAAGGATCAAACCGGAAGTACTATATGTGTTGTAGTTTGGCGGAAGTGCGGATCATTCAGACTCGCGGCCTCTCCACTGGAATCTCCCCGCGTCTCTGCTGCGTTTCTCCGCTGAAACAAGTCAACGAGTCGCTGATTGGAGCCGGATTCGTTCCAGTCTTTCTGTTCGTTTGTGGTGCTCCGGTTTGTACCTGAAATGCGGGCTATTTAATTGCAGTTTGCCGTGTTAGTTTCGGCGCAGCGAGCTGCTGCTTGGCCCATATAAAGTGTGTGGGAGGGTACTCACGGTGGGTCGCTTCGTTAGCTAGCTCCATCCCGCTTGCGCTCACTCCGCTCGGGTTCCTGTCGGATAACCACCCGTGGAGGTCTCCAGCAGCCATGTACAGAGGACGGGCGGTCGTCGGCCTTCTGGTTCTGGTTGTCGCCCAGCGCTGTGGCTCCTTTAACCTGGACGTGGAGCAGCCGTCCGTGTTCTCCGGACCGGAGCGCAGCTACTTCGGCTTCTCGGTGGACTTCTTCCACCCAGGAAACAACCAGAAGTAAGAGGCGAAGACCGCGGAGGCAGCAGCGTCTCTCCCCAGTGATGCCTGAAAAACTTAGCAGCATGTTTCCAGTGCCTTCTGGAAAATGGCTGCTTTGAAGACAAGCTTCTCTTTATTTGCTGTCTGCTGCTGAGCAAGTGAAGCCCCAATTCTGCTAGTTTCCATCCTGGATCTGGGCTGGTTGGATGTTTCTGGCTGCTTCCTGGTGTGTGCTGAGCTTTCCTGGGATGGCTGGTGTTTCCTGCCTGTTTGTAAAGATAGCAGATTATCTCTGAAAGCTTCAATAGTCTCCTCGTTCATAGTGACAGTTGGTGACTTTTTAAACAGGAAAGCCGCTCAGGCTGTTTATTGGTGTCAGATGCTGTGAAAGTATGCCGACTGTTTCTTTCCCACTTGGTGCTCTGAGTCTCCTGTGTTTCTTGTTTTGCTGAGTTTTTACTGACTGGCTGTAGCTGAGCTGTGTTGGTTCCTGGTTAATCTCGGGGGTGTTACGGGGTGATTAATTCCTGCTTAAATCATCAGTCAACAAAGACGTGTGTGTTTGCCTCAGTCGGCCCAGAGTTGAGTGGCTGAAACAGCCCCGCAGGTCTGAGCCGTGACCTTTCACTTCTGATAGCAGCAACAGCAGCAACACAACAGCCAGTTGGGTTATTCAGCTGAAACTGGAAAATCATCCCAGTAACCAGTTATCTGTGTTAACCTAAACCTGGATCTGTGTTAACCTGGATCTGTGTTAACCTAAACCTGGATCTGTGTTAACCTGGATCTGTGTTAACCTAAAACCTGGATCTGTGTTAACCTAAACCTGGATCTGTGTTAACCTAAAACCTGGATCTGTGTTAACCTAAACCTGGATCTGTGTTAACCTGAACCACTGATCTGACTGGAATAGTAACAGCAGTCAGACAGCAGTCAGTCACCAGTCAGACTCAGTCAGTCACTCAATTCAATTCAATTCAATTGTATTTCTATAGCACCTTTTACAATAAAATTGTCTCTAAGTGCTTTACAGAGGTAGAAACCCAGAGCCTGAACCCCCAGGTAAGCACAGTGGCAGGGAAAAACTCCCTTTTAACAGGAAGAAACCTTGAGCAGGACCAGGCTTACAAGGGGGAACTCACCAGTCAGTCAGCAGTCAGTCAGCCTGGAGGTGTGTCTGGTGGGCGTGGCTCGCTGCAGAAGCTCTCCTGTTAGCTCCTGAGCAGATGGGCTAACAGGACTCGGTGGAGGAGATGCTGTTCCTCCACCATCTTCTGGAACGTTTGCTTGAGTGAAGAACCTGTGAGATGCTCAGATCTGTGGAACTGACTGATTGTGTCCTCCTCAGCTCAGACGTTCTGATCGGCGCTCCTCGGGCCAACACGTCCTCTGACGGCATCGTGGAGAGGGGAGCCGTGTTCACCTGCCCCTGGAGGAGCTCCACCTGCCAGAGGGTGGAGTTTGACAGTTCAGGTACGGAGGAGAAGAGCTGGCTCTGGAACTGTTGAAGGTCTGGTGTCAAAGGTCCAGTCCAGCATCTGCTGGGGTTCTCCTGGGAGGAGCCAGACCTTGGTGCAGATGCTGCAGAACTCTGCGGGGGTGGAGGTGTGGGGGGAGGTGTGGCGGAGCTGTGGGGAATGCTGTGGGGGAGGTGTGGTGGAGGTGTGGGGAACGCTGAGGCAGCGACACGTTTGCGGTGAAGCTCGAGTCTGGACACGTTGAAGAATGAGCAGACGTGTGGACTCCAGCAGGAAGTCACCACCTTCATCTGTCTGAGAACCAGTTTCATCAGCGTTAGAGGGAGGCCGTCGCCACAGCGACCACAGGTAGTCTGAAGGGGGCGTGGCCAGACAGGTCGGCTGCTGTGTGAACGAGCTTGACTGTGCTGACTGGTTCTCAGCTGGTCCTGACTGCTGACTGGTTCTCAGCTGGTCCTGACTGCTGACTGGTTCTCAGCTGGTCCTGACTGTGCTGACTGGTTATCAGCTGTCCTGACTGTGCTGACTGGTTGCTGACTGTGCTGATTGGTTCTCAGCTGGTTCCTGACTGGTTCTCAGCTGGTCCTGACTGTGCTGACTGGTTGCTGACTGTGCTGATTGGTTCCTGACTGGTTCCCAGCTGGTCCTGACTGTGCTGATTAGTTCTCAGCTGGTTCCTGACTGTGCTGACTGGTTCCCAGCTGGTCCTGACTGTGCTGGCTGGTTCTCTTCCTCCATCTCTCTCCTCAGGTTCATGTTGTTCCATCAGGTTGGGGGAAGTTCTGATGGTTTCCAGCTGCTGATTTCAGCTGCTCGCACCATAAAAGGAGACTCAGACTGTTTATGTCTCAGCAGCTGACATCACAGTCAGGCCACGCCTGAGAGTGTGAGTGTGAGTGTGAGTGTGAGTGTGAGTGTGAGTGTGTGTTCCACAATTTAAGTCTTTGTTGTTGACCTCATTGCTAACCAAAGCTGGCCCACAGACTAGAATTTACCGGAATGCTGTGTGTGTGTGTGTGAGTGTGTGTGTCCTGCTGTGGTGTGAGTGTGTGTGTGTGTGTGTGTGTGTGAGTGTGTGTGTCCTGCGAATCCAGGAGAATCCAGGCTTCTCTGATCCTGTTCACGCCCACCTGAGCCTAATCAACAATCTGATTGGCTGTCCTCGGTTTCAGGTGACAGGACCAACAAAGATGGAGCGCAGATGGAGTTTAAATCCAGGCAGTGGTTCGGAGCGTCGGTCCGGTCTGACGGAGAACACATCCTGGTACCGTCCCACGCTCGCTCCTCCACCCCTGCTGATGGAGACAGAAGCCTTATCCGTGTGTGCGTGTGTGTGTGTGTGCGCGCGCGTGTGTGTGTGTGCGCGCTGCAGGCCTGTGCTCCTCTCTATCAGTGGTCGACCTTTGGCGTGTCTGAGCGGGAGCCTGTTGGGACGTGTTTCCTGAAGAAAGGTTCCAAGGTGGTGGAGTACTCGCCCTGCAGATCAGGTCTGACATCCACAGCACACTCCGTTAGGCATCATCTAGCGTGGTCAGAGGTCATGTGATCGGTCAGCGGTCATGTGACCTTCAGCTGCTGCATCTTGGTCTGGTCAAACGTTGGTTTGGTTTTCAGCCGCTAACACTCCAGAGGGTCAGGGCTTCTGCCAGGCCGGCTTCAGCGTGGACTTCCTGAAGGTGGGTCAGCAGCTCGGCCCCCGCGTGGACTGGGAGTGTGAGACTCTGTGTGTGTGACTGTGTGTGTGTGTGTGACTGAGTGTGTGTGTGTGACTGAGTGTGTGTGTGTGTGTGTGTGTGTGTGCGTGTGACTGTGTGTGTGCGTGTGACTGTGTGTGTGCGTGTGACTGTGTGTGAGACTGAGTGTGTGTGTGTGTGAGACTGAGTGTGTGTGTGTGTGTGAGACTGAGTGTGTGTGTGTGTGTGAGACTGAGTGTGTGTGTGTGTGTGTGAGACTGAGTGTGTGTGTGTGTGTGTGTGTGAGACTGAGTGTGTGTGAGACTGAGTGTGTGTGTGTGAGACTGAGTGTGTGTGTGTGAGACTGAGTGTGTGTGTGTGAGACTGAGTGTGTGTGCGTGAGACTGAGTGTGTGTGTGTGAGACTGAGTGTGTGTGTGCGTGTGACTGTGTGTGTGTGTGCGTGTGACTGAGCGTGTGACTGTGTGTGCGACTGAGCGTGTGTGTGTGCGACTGTGTGTGTGTGTGCGAGAGACTGTGTGTGTGTGTGAGACTGTGTGTGTGTGTGAGACTGTGTGAGACTGTGTGTGTGTGTGTGAGACTGTGAGACTGTGTGTGTGTGTGTGTGACTGTGTCAACAATGTTGATCTGTTGTTTTTTTTTTTTTTTTCTTTAGAACAGCAGAGTTCTGGTGGGGGGACCCGGCAGTTTCTACTGGCAGGGTGAGTGTGTGTGTGTGTGTGTGTGTCTGTCTGTCTATCTGTGTGTGGGGTGTAATTATCCTTTCAGAGTTTGAGTCAACACAGACCACACCCATTGCCTGCCTGCCTCTCACACACACACACACGCTCGCAGACGTGTGTGTTCTGGTTCCGGTTCCTTCTCCAGCTTTTCTCTGGAGCTTTTCTTCTTCTCTTCTTCTTCTTCTCTCTCCAGGTCAGCTGATATCAGACAGCATCTCTGAGATTTTGGATCGCTTTGATGGAAACTACATCACTCCCTACTCAAGCACACAAGCCACCAAGTCAGCTGGTGCTTACTATGACGACAGTTACCTGGGTAACCAAGCCTTTAATAGAGCTGTTGCGTTGATAATCGGTGTCTGATGAGGACCACAAACGTAGCTACTGTGATGTCACCAGGTTACTCCGTGACCGTTGGAGACTTCAACGCTGACGGAAAAGAAGGTGAGATCTGTGACCTCACAGCAATCTGATCCCTGATTGGCTGTAGCACAATGTGACCGTAAGACACGGTCACTGATTATCGGAGACGACACATGACCATCCTTAGATGAAGAGTCCTCCTCTCCTTCACAGATTATGTGACTGGAGTCCCTCGCGGAGAGAAGGCGCTGGGATATGTGAGTCTCTCTCTCTCGCTCTCGCTCTCGGTTACTCGCTCGCCAATAAAAATGCTTCCAACCTTTCAGGTGAACATCTTCAATGCTCTCAACATGGAGTCCATGGTGAACTTCACAGGTACTCAGGTGAGCTGCAGATTCTCTGACGTCATGTCTGATTCTGCCCAGCAGGGCGTTGGTGACCATCAAGGTTCGAGACAGGAAGTGTGCTGTGGCGTCTGCTGTCGCTGTGGTCGTGTTGATAAAGTTGTGATTGAATCTGCCTTCCTGTTTGCAGATGGCTGCTTACTTCGGACACTCTGTGGCTGCTTCTGACGTCAACAATGATGGGTGAGTTTGTCTGGACTACAGAAGACCTGCAGGTCTTTGGAACGCTTGCTGACCTTTCAGAACCTGTGTGTGTGTGTGTGTGTGTGTGTGTGTGTGTGTGTGTGTTAGGTTGGTGGACCTACTGGTTGGAGCTCCCCTCTTCATGGACAGAGGGTCGGATGGAAAGCTGAGGGAGGTGGGACAGGTGGGTGGTACTCAAACATAACTTCCTGTGGCCCCGTCACAATAAAAGCCTCACCTGTGCTACTTCAGGTGACGTCTGAGTGCAGAGCAGCGTTAGCATTAGCTGCTACAGAACGGACGCTAGTTCTTCGGCTGACTTGTCCACATCCTGCAGGTGTCGGTGTACCTGGGCCGAGGTGGATTCTCCTTTCAGTCCCCTCAGCTGCTCACGGGGTCAGAAGTTTACGCCAGATACGGTTCTGCCATCGCAGCACTGGGAGATCTGGACATGGACGGGTACAATGGTATGGCAAGGATACACACGCTCAAGTGGTGCGTTCCAGGTACATGAGGGTTAAAGATCCAGGTCAAAGGTCACCCCAGGTTTCCTAGAAGCTGCAGAGGTGATCAGGATGAGTTCAGCTGCTCTGCTGCTGGGCAGGGAACGTTGATCCAGCCTGTTTCCCGAGGTTCTGGTCCCAGTACAGAACCTTGTGGAGCTCCACCACCATGAACCACGTGGATCGGTTGGTGCTGGTCAGCTGTGCTCACCTTGCTGGCAGCTCCTTCTTCTGTGGTCTCCGTTTGTGCTGCTACGGTGTGAAGGACCGTTCTGGACAGATGTGCTGACTCCTGCTCTGCCTCCTCCAGATGTGGCCATCTCTGCTCCTTATGGTGGCCCCCAGCATCAGGGTCTAGTCTACATCCATAATGGCCGACCTCAGGGCCCTGACCCTTCGCCTTCTCAGGTGAGTGGCTGCAGGATCGGGGTCAGGGGTCACCAGCTGCTGTCAGGGTTTGATGCTGACCTGAAACATGTCTGCAGGTCCTGCAGGGAAAATGGGCCTCCAGCTACATGCCTGCTAGCTTCGGCTACTCCCTGAGCGGACGCAGCGACATAGACCAGAACGGATATCCAGGTACACACACACAGGGTTAACCCTGACCCCACCCTGACCCCACCCTGACCCTAGTTCCAGCAGGGATCAGGTGCTGATGTGTGTTTCTGTCTTTTAGATTTATTAGTGGGGGTGTTTGGAGCCGACAAAGCTGTTTTGTACAGGTAATTGAATCTGTGTGTGTGTGTGTGCGCGCGCACGCGCGCGCCCCTGCTGTGTGTGTAATGACTTGAGGTCTCCTCTGATATCAAAGAACTCTTGTGTTCTCCTGCTGACAAGACTTTAAATTATGTTTATTTTCCCTCTTCCTCCTCCTCATCTCTCCTCTTCATCTCCTCCACCTTCTCCTCTCCTCCAGAGCTCGTCCAGTCATCAGTGTCAGTGCTACCTTGGACATCTCTCCTCAGATCATCAACCCAGAGGAGAAGAAGTGTGTACTTCCTGGTAGCAGCACAGCTGTTTCCTGGTGAGTGCTCACTTCCTGTTGCTGTCTCTTCCATTTCCTGTGCTTCTCTTGGACTCACTGGTGTCTGCTGCAGCTTCCAGCTCAGGTACTGTGTGAAGGCCAGCGGTCGTGGCGCTCCAGCTACACTCAGTAAGTCAGAGCACGGCGCCGCCTCAGCGCAGGACGTCCTCCGTCGCCGTGGTGACCTGCTGTCCTCTGATTGGTCGGCAGGTTTCAACATCGACCTGGTGCTGGACCGTCTGAAGCAGAAGGAGGCGACCAAGCGCGTCCTCTTCCTGCACAGCCGCACCTTCCAGTACTCCAAGAACATGCTTGTGTCCAACGGCGGGACCAAGTCCTGTGAGGAGCAGGACGTCTTCCTGAGGGTGAGCAGGAGGACGGAGGACGGCGGGATGGGTCTCACAGCAGGACGCTCAGGTTTCTGTCTGCACGTAGGACGACCGCGAGTTCCGAGATAAGATCACGCCCATCTCTGTGGTGATGGAGTACCAGCTGGACTACCAGCAGGCCGCCGATCCCACTGGACTCCAGCCCATCCTGGACACGGCGGCGCCGTCCAACGTCACCAAGCAGGTGAGTGTCCAGGTGTCCACGGCTAGCGCAGCCTGAGCTGTGCGCACGCTAACGCCTGTGCTGCTCAGGCTCACATCCTGCTGGACTGCGGAGACAACAACATCTGCAAACCGGACCTGAAGCTGGCGGTCAGCAGGTGCGTCCTCACACACCCGCCACGCCCACGCCGTCCCACACCAACCCACGCTGTCTGTCTTCCAGCGACCGCCAGCAGATCTACGTGGGCGACGACAACGCTCTGACGCTGGAGGTCAGCGCCGAGAACCAGGGCGATGGCGCCTACGAGGCCGAGCTCCACGTCTTCCCGCCGCCGCAGGCCGACTTCACCGGCGTGGTGCGCAGCCAGGTGGGCGGGACTGGGCGTGGCGAGGCAGGTTGAAGCTTGCGCCTCCTTCTGAACACCTGCTGTGTGTCAGACTCTCAGCAGGCTCTCCTGCGCCTACAAGAAGGAGAACCAGACCAAGATGGTGGTGTGTGACCTGGGCAACCCCATGAAGGGCGGGACCAAGGTCAGTGCTCACATGACTGGTCAGGCCACGCCTCCTTTGTCCAGCAGTTTTCAGATGTGATTGATGTGCTTTGGCCCCTCCCCCTCTCCCTGATTGGCCTGGGGCTGCCTTGCTGTGCTGTGATTGGACAGGTGCTGGCAGAGCTGCGCTTCAGCGTGCACCAGCTGTCGGAGGAGGACACCACCGTCAAGTTTGACCTGCAGATGGTCAGGTAGAGTCAGGACACGCCCCCCAGGCTCCGCTGGGGATGTGTGCTTGTCAGTAAGAACATGTCTGACCTTTGACCCCGGATGCTTCACCAGCTCCAACCAGTTTGACAACACCAGTCCCCGAGTGTCCAGCATCACTAACCTGGCTGTCCTCGCCAAAGTGTCCATCAGAGGGTAACACACACACACACACACACATCCTGTTGATATTTGTTGAAATCTATTAGCTATTTACTGGATACTATTTCTACTGTGTGTGTGTCTCTGTGTATATCTGTGTGTGTGTATCTGTGTGTGTGTGTGTGTGTAGGACCTCCTCTCCAGGTCAGGTGCTCCTCCCCATCTCTAACTGGAAGTCTCGGGATCCTCCACTGGTGGCAGACGACATCGGGCCACAGATCGTTCACGTCTACGAGGTAAGGCCTCTGCGGTCATGTGACCTGACACAAACTGGGAATCAGCTGAGGTGGGCGGAGCCTCCGACACAGGCTCACCTGCTCACCCAGATTCATGTCCAGTTTGTTTAAACCTGAACTGAAATTTTGCTGCACATGGAAACAGGAAGTGATGTCAGCGCCTGCCTGTGCTTCCTGTTAGCTCCTCAACAGCGGGCCCAGCACCTTCAGCAAGGCGGCGCTGGAGGTGGAGTGGCCGTACCAGCTGAGGAACGGCTCGCTGCTCTACATCACCCGCCTGGAGACGGAGGGGCCCATCAACTGCACCAGCGACGTGGAGATCAACCCGCTGGGAGTGGCGGTAGGAGCGCTGGCCACGCCCCCACCGCTGACCCCGGCCTGCACTCACCTGAGCGCGCGTGTGTGTGTGTGTGTGTGTGTGTGTGTGTGTGTGTCAGAACCCAGTCCAGAACACCAGTGTGGACCTGGTTCCAGCCAGAGAGGGAGAGACGGAGGGACGCAACCGGAAGCGCCTCCGGAAGAGAGAGCTGGAGTCCAGAGAGAGCGAGCTGCAGACGCTGGTGAGCCCCGCAGCTCCATCGCCCCGCAGCCGCCACGCCCACGTGACGCACGCGCGTGTGTGTGTGTGTGTGTGTGTGTGTGTGTGTGTGTGTGTGGGAGCAGGACTGCAGCACAGCGGCCTGCCTGCGGCTCAGGTGTCAGGTGGGTCGTCTGGAGAGGAGGAAGAACGCCATCGTCTTCGTCTACTCCCGCCTGGCTGTGGACACCTTCCTGAAGGTCAGCCCCCTTTTCGCGCTCCTCTGGCTCCGCCCACTCACACAGGCGTGTCCGTCCCTCAGGCGGAGAACCAGAACCGCTCCTACGTGGTCCGCTCCAGCGCCTCCTTCAGCGTCATCGAGATGCCCTACAAGAACCTCCCGGCGGAGCTGGCGTCCAACAGCACCGCCGTCAGCCTGGCGGTGGTGTGGGTGAGCGAGCCCCCGCGGCCCGTCCCGGCTTGGGTGGTGGCTCTGGCCGTCCTGGCCGGGCTGCTGCTGCTGGCCTTGCTCATCTTCATCATGTACAAGGTGAGACGAAGGCGGTGGCGAGCGCTGCTTCTTCTTCTTCTTCTTCACCTCTCTCACTCGGCCTGTTCTCCCCCCCCAGCTGGGCTTCTTTAAGCGAGTGCGCCCCCCGCAGGAGGACTGCACAGAGAAGGAGCAGCTGCAACCGGAGGAGAACGGAAACACCGACGCTTAGAGCGCCCCCCGCTGGCTCTTAGTGGTACTGAGACTTCTGCCACAAGACAGGCAGGAGTCGCGAGTACGAACCCACTTCCACGTCTGAGTTGCACTTTCTCTACTTCAGGTGGTCTGTTAATGTTTTTGTGTTATTAAGAAAAGTGTTTTTCCAACGTTTCTCTTTTTGTTTTTAGATTTGAGGGCAAAGTTTGAAATCTAGAAATCACTGCGAAGCTCGCGGCTCGCTTTCGTTAACACTGTATTTGGCTACATGCAGCACATTAGCATATTCAGCTGTAGCGTGTAAAACATCTGCTGTGAATTGGCAAATATTAGCATATGATGTTAGCTAGCTTACATGCTGATGGAGCCACGCTAGCTTAGAGCTGTAGTATCTGTTTGGAGCGACCGTTGACAGCAGTGAAAGCAGCGTTGTTTTATGTGTCTGCAGTTCCCAACACGACGACATTATGAACTCATGCTAGCATGTTTGCTTTATCTTAGCATTAGCTTCATTTAATGCAAGTATTTTCTCTCTGTTTAATGACTGGTAACTATTTGATGTGTTAGCTTTAGCCCCAAGCTGGTAGCATTTAGTCACGACTGTACTGACCGCCAGGCCCATCCGCCCCGTGCCTTCCTTTTGTGTTCACTTTGTTTAGATTTCAAAAATCAAATGGTCTGTGTGGTTGGACATGAGTTTGTAAATATATTAAAACAAAAAGTAGCTACAGTATGGATTCACCCATATTGGGTTTAAACCCTAAACTAAAGTTTAAGGGTTAGTGTTCCAGGAGGTCTTCAATTAGCTGGTGATGTAATTGTACCTTTACCAGATTTAGGATTCGGCTTTACCAGTAAAGCACCTTCACCGCTGCTTCGGTGTTAGCCTTAATAACCACCACTAGGTAAACCACTAGGTTTAGCTCTGCTAAAGAAGTTCACCCACTCCACAGCCACCGGAGGCGCATCGTTGCGGCTCTACTCCGGCTCGTCAGCGTTTCCATCGAGCTAGCGTCTGAGCGTCCACCGGCTGTGGACCCGGCAGCAGAGACGCAGAGCTTCTGCTCGTCTGTTCAGATAGCCTAGCACGGCGTGAATTCAGCACAGAGCAGATCGCTCACGTCCAGACAATCAGCTAGCAGCTGTTTAGCTTAGATTAGCTTAGCAAGAACACTAGCGGTTATTGCTAGCTCAGCCTAGCCCACCGACCTAATCAACCAAGATGATACGTGTCCTTAAACTCAGTGCTGTTGTAATAAATGTTGCTAATTTCTTTGTTTACAGCATTAACAGGTGATTTTATAACGTATAGACGCCATTTAGCTGCTGGACACGCCCACCCACTGGCTCACTGGCCTGGTTGGGTTTTAATAACGCCGTTAGTCCACCATCTGAGGACTTTCAGCGGAGACCCTTGACCTCCATGTTCTCATGAGGCGTCCAGACTCCTGCTGTCTGTCCACCTGTCCGTCTGTCCACCCGTCTGTCTCGACTGTAACAGTGAAATGATTCCAGCTCAAATAAATAGTTTTCCTTTTACTGGTTTTATTGTTTTGGAATTTTTTTTTTTTTCATCCAGCTGCTCTCGGTGGGATCCAGGTAGGCTCCGCCTCTCTGAACTCATCGTCTTGACCTCACACCGCAGGAAGTGACTTCAACTTCCTGTTCTGCTTCACTCTGATTGGTCACTGGGTGAGCAGGAAGCTGAGGTCACTGCCGGGCTCAAACTCCACCGAGGGTTTCCCTCTGAAACAGCAACAACGCATCAGGCTTTCAGGTGTGCGTGTGTGTGTGTGTGCGCGCGCGCGCATGCGTGCGTGTTAATTCAATTTTTTCAATTCAATTTTATTTATATAGCACCTTTTACAATAAAATTGTCTCTAAGTGCTTTACAGAGGTAGAAACCCAGAGCCTGAACCCCCAGGTAAGCACAGTGGCAGGGAAAAACTCCCTTTTAACAGGAAGAAACCTTGAGCAGGACCAGGCTTACAAGGGGGAACCATCCTGCTGAAAGTTGGCTGGGTAAAGGAGGAATAAAAGAGGGAGACAGGACAGAGAGAATAAAGAGAGAGAGAGGGAGAACAGATACAATCATAAAACCAAAGAAATACAGACAAAATACAATCATAGAAATACAAACATATCAGACATATATACACATAATACAGCAGAGCAGGTTGTTATAAAGAGATGAACAGTATAGGCAGGTGCCGACAGCGGACCCTGAGTTTGCCATAGGCCAAAATCCGTACAGCACGAAGGCCTGGAGACGGAAGACCTGCAAAGAGAGAGAGAAAGAGAGAGAGAGAGAGAAGGGGGGGAGACACACAGAACGACAAGGAAGACTGGACCCAGATAATCCCGGTGAAAATAAAAGGAGGAGAAAGAAGAAGAAAAGGAGGAGAGGACGTGAGGGAGTGGGTGGTGTTGAGGAAGTGGGGAACTGCTCAGTGGATCATGTGTTTGTCCCCAGCAGCGTAGCCTGTAGCAGCATAGCTGTGCTAAAAATTGAAGAATAAGAGTCTGATGAGCCTATTCTAGCTATAACTGTGAAAACTGACTAAACTAGATCTGTCAGCCCTACACACTTGGTTTGAGGCTAGCTATATGCTTTAGTGAACAGAAAGGTTTTAAGTTTGATCTTAAAGGCAGACGTGGTGTCTGCCTCTCGGACCCAGGTTGGTAACTGGTTCCACAGTAAAGCTGCCCGATAGCTAAAAGCTCGTCCTCCCAGTCTGCTTTGATGAATTCTAGGAACTACAAGTAAACCTGCACTCTGTGATCTGAGGGTTCTTTTAGGTATATACGGAACTATGAGATCCTGCAGGTATGATGGAGATAGTCCATTTAGAGCTTCAGATGTTAGAAGGAGAATCTTAAAGTCTGTTCTAAATTTCACTGGAAGCCAGTGAAGAGAAGCTAAAACTGGAGAGATATGCTCCCTGGTGCTGATTCCTGTCAGAACTCTGGCTGCAGCGTTCTGGATCAGCTGCAGGTTGTTAATGGAATCATCTGGACATCCTGACAGTAATGAGTTGCAGTCGTCCAGTCTAGAGGTAACAAAAGCATGGACCAGGTTTTCAGCATCACTCTGTGACAGGATGCTCCTGATCTTGGCAATATTACGGAGGTGAAAGAAGGCGGTCCTAGAAACCTGTTTAATATGAGGGAGAAATGACATGTCCTGGTCAAAGACAACTCCCAGGATCCTTGCAGCCGTACTGGAGGACAAAGTAATGCTATCCAAGGAGAGAATGCTATCTGCTAATCTAGTCCTCAGATGTTTAGCTTCAAGAACAATGACTTCAGTTTTGTCTGAGTTTAAAAGAAGGAAATTGGAGGTCATCCAGTCTTTTATGTCTTTGAGACATGCCTGGAGTCTGGCTAACGGCTCTGTTTCATCAGATTTCATGGATAGATACAATTGCGTATCGTCGGCATAGCAATGAAAATTTATGCCGTGTTTCTGAATTATATTCCCTAGAGGGAGCATGTAAAGAGTGAACAGGATTGGCCCAAGCACTGAACCCTGTGGAACACCATGATGAACCTTTGTACACTCAGAGGAAGCATCATTAACATGAACAGAATGAAATCGATCTGATAGATAAGATTTAAACCAGTCTAGAGCTGTCCCTGTGATCCTAATCTCATGTTGTAGCCTTTGTAATAAAATGCTGTGATCTACAGTATCAAAGGCAGCACTGAGGTCCAGTAAAACCAGTACGGAAATAAGTCCACGGTCTGATGCCATGAGGAGGTCATTAGTGACTTTAACCAGTGCTGTTTCTGTGCTGTGATGAGCTCTGAAACCAGACTGAAACACTTCAAATAGACTATTCCTGTTTAGGTGGTCGGTTAGCTGACTGACAACCAGCCTCTCAAGTATCTTAGAGATGAATGGGAGGTTGGATATCGCTCTATAATTTGCTAAGACGCCTGGGTCAAGTGAAGGTTTTTTAAGTAAAGGTCTGATAACAGCAGTTTTAAATGCCTGAGCTACATAACCTGTAGTCAAAGATAGATTGATCTGATCTAATACTGACGCCCCAATCAGAGGAAAGACATCCTTGAAAAGCTTAGTTGGGACGGGGTCCAGGAGACATGTGGTTGCTTTAGATCCATTAATGAGTGTTACCGTGTGAACAGCCTGGCCCTGGTGCTCCCCAGCAGCGTGGCCTTGTCTCCCTCCACCAGCAGCATGGAACCTTCTCTCAGACCCTGGAAAGCAAAAATCCAGCTGCTCTCAGGTGTGTCAGGTGTCATGGTGGGCGTGGTCAGGTGTGTTGGATGTCAGGGTGGGCGTGGTCAGATGTGCCAGGTGTCGTGATGGGCGTGGTCAGGTGTCTCACCAGGACAGGAGTGTGGGCTTCTTCGTGGTACTGGGTGATCCTCTGCTCTCTGGTCTCCTGTACAACAACAACAACATGGAGTGAGTGACCAACAGGGGGAGCTGCTGAACCACAAACAGCGTTTCCTGTGATGTCATTTCCTCTCTATCAGCAGATCTGAGATCAGCTTGGTGTTTAATGGCTCCTCCACCAATCAAAGGCTGGTTGACCTGATGGTCCCATCAGCGTGAGCCAAACTGGTCAGCTGACCAGCACTTCCTCTTATCTCCACAGTAAACTGGTGGGTTTAAAGGTTGTTCCAGCTGGAACCTCCCAGTCCGGACGCCTGTTTGTGAGGCTGCAAAAGTGAAGGTTCTCCTCACACACCCCCATGTGGCGGCTGTTGGGGTCGGCGTCCAGGTAGTGGGGGTTGATGTTGAAGGGGACGAGGCCGATGGCGGCGAAGGACGGCGGGTATACGATGGGCATGTCGTTGGTGGTGTTGATGCTGACGGTCGCCACGTTGGTTCCTGCACTGGAGCCCATGTAGGGGGCGCCGTCCTGGCCGAGGCAGAGGCGGGACAGGAAGAAGAGGTTCACATTTAAGGAGGACATGTTGTCTGAATACTGAAAAAAAACCTCTACTCTTCAATGATGAAAAAAATTAAAAAAGTGACTGTTCTGATGCACTCCCACACACTTCCTGTGTGGGTGTGGCCACACTTCCACCATCTCCCATTGGTCAGATTTAAGTCACATGTGCATCAACTGGAAATGTTTTGCTTTATTAGCTGTTTTCAGCAGAATATCAGTGACCTCAGCCTAGGTCTGCTGAGGTCAGAGGTCAATGCAGGTCACATGACCTCCTGAGACATTAGAAAGGTACTGAAACACACACACACACACACACACACAATTGAGCAGAGAAACATTTTCTTTCAGTGCCAGTCTGTCTTTTCTCCACTGTGTGTGTGTGTGTGTGTGTGTGTGTGTGTGTGTGTGTGTGTGTGTGTGTGTGTGTGTGTGTGTGTGAGACCTCCAACACTCTCCTCCTGATCTCTGACACCAGCTCGTTGTCATAGAGACTCTTCAGCAGACGGAACGTGTTTCCTCCACCTGCAAACAGGAAGTAGAACCTGTCAGGATGGCGGCGGCCATCTTGGTGAGCCCTCGGTCACGTGACACCCAAGTTTGGGTTCCTGACCTATGAAAATGGCCTCAGCCGTGCGGACGGCTTGGACGGCGTCCGCCGCCTCGTGGATCCCGTCCAGCTGGTAGCCTGCGGAGGTCAGACAGACAGCGGTGATGCTGGCGGTTCTCCGGTCCAGCCGTGATCAGACGGGACCTACCCAGAGTCCGGAAGTGGGCTCTGGCGGTCCGGGTGTAGGCGTCTCTGTCGTGGAGGGCGTACGGAACAAACAGAACTCGTTTCACATCCCTGCAGCAGACGACAGGAGAGCAGCTATACCCAGGAGCACGGCGAACGCGCGCGTTTAAGCAGCGTTGAACCCTCACCCTCCAGCTGCAGACACGCTGGTTATCTCAGATCTGATTGGCAGCAGTTAACCGGTTAGGTTAAAGTCTCACATCAGCTTTTATACACACAAACTGTAGCACAAAAACACATTTAATTAGAAAATTACTGTGTTCTTACATTCACTTCTAAATAAAGTTCATCCGAGCATCGATAATCGTTGGTAGATTTGTTCATTCTAACAATAAACAAGAATCCTTGGGATCACGAGCGCCCCCTACTGTGAGACAGGAGAACTGCGCGCCTCACGTTCCACACACAGTGGTTGACCAAAAACGCTCCATTTTATATTATATACATCAGCTAAACTATGAACATGGACTTCATACTGCGAGAGAGCGAGACGGTCTCACTACAGCAGGTAAGGCAGTCAGCCTAGTGATTGCGCAATCCAGGTGAGGCTCACCTGGCTGCAGGTCTCACTGGAGTAGTAAATGGTAAGTAAAGACTGGTAAATGTGAAAATTCTGCCATTTAATAACAAATAATCTAAAACTAAGATGGAAAATAACTTTATGGTACAAATCACTATAAAAATACATGATTTATTTTTCATTTTACTTGTTTTTCTTTTCACACGCCACTGCTGACAAACAAAGTTGACTTTGCCTTTTTTTCTGGACTTACTTTCCAAAGAAGTCGGCGATGTTCTGCTGGCAGTGGTGCAGGTAGCCGCTGCCGTGCAGGGTGGAGTTGGACACCAGCAGAAGCCTTCTCTTCATATCTGGACCCGACGCTGACTGCTGAGTCCACAGTCAGAGGCCAGAGTCCTGCTGGAGGGGTCACACCGGAAACCACTGCCATGCTTCCGGTCCAGCCCTTTCAAAATAAATTCTTGATAAAATGACTGAACAAATCTTCAATTATCCGTGCTGAGTGTGTTTTTAACTACAACGGAAGTAGCTGTGTTGGACACCCGCGGATGTTCCTTTGATATAATATTAACTAACACCTGTGACAACTTGTCAGAAGGCACCTGTAATTCCATAAGTGTCCACGTGAGGGCGCTGCTGGAATTACAGCCGCGTTCTAACAACCTGTAATGTCAACAGTGGCCACGCGAGGGCGGTGTTCACACCAATTATCACTGATTCACCTTTACTGAATATAACTCCTCTTTCCCTCGTTCCTTCTCTTCCACATTCCTCTCTCTTCTCTCCTCTCCTTCCCTCTATCTCTCTCCTCTTTCTGGTCCTCTTGTTCCTTCTCTCTTTCTCTCCTTCCGTCTGTCTCTCTTTCCTCGGTAGAAACAGGAGCAGCGGTGGGCGGGGCTAAGCTACATCTGGATGAAAAACATCTGGACGGGCGGGCAGTGCGTGAGTTTCTGCGGATGATGGCTCCGGGCTGGGCGCTCTGGGCCGGGATGGCTGCGGTTCTGGCTGCGGGTGAGTCTTTGTTCCCTCCGGCAAAGTTCGGTGTGTCGCGATAAAAGTAACAACTCCCGGAAGAAAAGATCATTTCATCCAAAATAGTAGAAAGAAAAGAAAAGACGAAGTTAAAGCGACAGTCAACAAGACGCCAGTGTGCGTGGGGGGGAGGGGGGGGGAGGAGAAAAGAGAGAGAGCAAGATGGAGAAAGAGAAGAGAAAAGACGTGACAGAAGAGAAGAGAAGATTTAATTAGCTGTTTGTCAGAGTTCTTTGCAGTGACTCCTTAGTGGAACATCAGTTCTGGAGTTTCTGTGAATACAAACACCTTCACCTTCTTCACCTTCACCTTCTTCACAGATATCCTGTCACATGACCAGGTGGATGCAGGATGGTTTTGGTTCACGTCTTCTTAACAGACGGTTTGATAGTCACATAAAAACAGAAGCGTTGTTTGTAGCCTTGCTAGGGGGAGGAGCCTGTGAGTTGTTCTGCAGTCATCCACTAGGGGGCTTATATCTGCTATAGCTAGCACCGTCACCTGAGCAACCATCAATAATCAGTCAGTCATCGTCCATGGCTGTGTCCTTAGTCCCTCCCTGTTCCCTCAATAGTGCACTAACTAGGGTCTACCCACCTCTGCACCCTGTTTAGTCTCTCAGCGTATCCCATAATGCACTGTGACAAGTAGTAGACGACTGATGGTTGCTAGGCAACAATGTCTGTTTTTTATTGAACCTTCATCTGACCAGATAAAAGACTTATTGAGATCAGACCTCTTTCACAAGGGTGAGCTGCTGACAGAGGCTAATTATCGCTGACCAAGTCAGCTAGTGAGCCAGAGACAGATCCACCGGCCCAGAGCAAGGCGCTGGACCCTTCATGCTGAGGTGCTGCAGGTGGTAAAGTTATTAGACGACTTAAACCAGAAATATACATTCATTAACGGTTAGCACTAGTTCTTTTAGCACTAGCTCATTAGCTCATTAGCATTAGCTCATTAGCCTTGTCTTTGTAAAACATTCAAACATCAGTGAACGTGATCACAGAGCCAGCATGAGTCCTTAGCTCTAATTAAACAAGGAACATTTGTTCTTCACACACACACACACACACACACTAGTTTGAGTCATACCACACACACACACACAGTGGAGAAAGACAGACTGGCACCAGAAAGTTGTGCACTGTTTCTCTGCTCAACTGTGTGTGTGTGTTTCAGCAATCTCCTAATGTCTCAGGAGGTCATGTGACTCGTATTGACTCTCTGACCTCAGCAGACTCAGGTCAGAGGTCACTGATATTCTGCTGAAAAACACACAAAGCAAACATTTCCCAGTCCAGTTGATGCACATGCATTTCTAAACTGACCACATGAGATGGTGAATGTACACACCCAATAACAGGAAGTGTGTGGTCTGATATTTTGTCTTAAATATTTTTTGAAACTTCAGCATCAAAAGAAATATATATATATATATATATATATATGTATATATATATATATATGTATATATATATATATATATATATGTATATATATATATATATGGGCAATATATATATAGAGAGAGAGAGAGAGAGAGAGATTTTTTTATATATATATATATATTTTTTTAACGGAATCATTTCTTTATTCAGACAATCTAAAGTTTTTGGGATTTTAGCTGCAAAGTCAGGATATTTTGTTTGGTCCTCACAAGATCAAAGGTGTTTGAGGTTTTGGACCTGTTGGAAGGTTCAGGTCAGTTTATTGAGGGCCTATGAGAGCTGGGGATGGGTGACGAAGATATCAGCATGAGTGTGTGTGTGTGTGTGTGTGTGTGAGAGAGAGAGAGAGAGAGAGAGAGAGAGAGAGAGATAGCAGGGCTCCTGTTCAAGTGCTCAGATTTCCTATGAGGAGCTCAGATACTAACTTTGGCTCTGAACACGGCTCACTTCGCTTCACTTACTCTTGGAGACACACACAGCACACACACACACACACACACACACACACACACACACACTCACACACAACATCAGTTGGGATTCTAATGAAAGAGAACTCTCTGCTCTTTTTGTTTGTTTTAGTTATGTGTGTGTGTGTGTGTGTGTGTGTGTGTGTGTGTGTGAGAGAGGCCCTGCCACATCACAATAATGATCTGGACATGATGATATAGAAAAACACACACACACGCTCTCATTATCACACACACACACACACACACACACACACAGAGTAAACAGCAGTATTGTGAAGATTGGTGTGTTTGTGGGGACATTCACAGTGGAGTTTTCAGGAACCTTTTTTATTTTCTCAAGTGTTTCTAGTCTTTTCTTCCTCTTCCTTCCTCCTCCTTCTCCTTCCTCTTCCTGCTGTAAACTTCTCTGTTGAGGCGTTAGGACCAGAGGTGGCTGCTCTGCTCCACAGCGCCCCCCTCCCTGGCGCCTGGTCCTTCACCACCTGCGGAACTCAGCAGGTGGTGCGAGGCCTTCCAGCTCCACCTGTGGAGACAACGTCTGCTTCACCAACTGCTCGCTGTCGTCCTTCTGCCGCCTTGCCGAGGAGATCTGCATCGCCATCTGGTGAGCAGGACTGTCAGCTGATCGCCGCAGGCTGCTTCCTGGCTGACTGCTGGTGTGAGGAGTGATGTACCCAGCTCCACAAGAGTCAGTCAGCCAGTCAGGCAGTCAGTCAGTCAGTGAGTCAGAGTCAGTCAACCAGTCACTAGTCAGCAGTCAGAGCTGTCACCCAGTCAGTGAGTCAGAGCCGTCAGCCAGCCAGTCAGTCAGAGCCGGGTCAGTCAGTCAGCTGGGCCTGGGTCAGTCAGAGCTGTCAGCCAGTCAGCCGCCGTTGGGGCCAGAGCTGTCAGCCAGCAGTGAGTTGTGGAGCCGCCAGCCAGCCGCCAGCTAGCCAGGAGCCGAGCTGCCAGCCAGTCAGAGACAGTCAGTCAGCCGTGAGTCAGAGTCAGCTGGGCTGGGGCCAGTCAGCTAGCCAGTGAGCCAGCCAGCCGCCAGCCAATCAGTCATCCAGCTGCGGAGTCAGAGCTGAGCCAGTCAGCCAGTCAATTAGCTGCGAGCTGGGAGTCAGCCAGTCAGGCCGCTGTCGAGCCAGCCGCTAGCCAGGCAGCTGTCAGTCATGAGCCAGAGCTGGGCCAACCAGCGTCACTAGCCAGTGAGCCGAGTCACCCAGTCAGGTGAGCCGAGCCAGCTGGCCAGCCGTCAGTCGTGAGCTGGGGCTGCCGTCGTCAGCCGAGCCGCCAGCCAGCCAGCGCCGCCGTCAGTCAGTCAGCCAGTGGGCGAGTCAGAGTCGCCGCCAGTCAATTAGCCAGTGAGGCCAGAGCTGGGGCCAGCCAGTCAGAGACAGCCGTCAGAGCCAGCTGGTCAGCCAGCCGTCAGTGAGCTGGCGCCAGCCGAGTTGGCCGAGCTGTCAGCCGCCGTCAGCCAGCAGTGAGCCAGAGCTGGCCAGCTAGCCATTAGTCGGTGAGCGTCGTCAGCCAGTGAGTCAGCCGTCAGTCGCCGGCCGTCAGAGCCGCCTTCGCCAAGGCCAGTCAGCCAGTCAATTAGTCAGTGAGTCAGGAGCCAGTCAGCCAGCCGAGAGGTCAGCCGAGCGTCAGCTGTCAGTGAGTCAGGAGTTCGTCAGCTGGGGTCAGTCATTGCCGCTAGCCGTCAGAGCTGGCCGCTGGGGCTAGTCAGCCAGCCAATTAGTCAGTGAGTTGTGAGCCGCCAGCCAGCCGTAGACAGCTGGCCAGAGCGTCAGCTAGCCAGTGGAGCCGAGCCGCCGCCAGTCAGTCAGCCAGTTGCGAGCCAGAGCCGCCGCCAGCCGCCGTCGCCAGCCAGAGCCAGAGTCAGTCAGCCAGCCGGGGCCGTCAGCTGGGTCAGAGCTGGGCCAGCCAGCCAGTCAGGCAGCTGCCGTCAGTGAGTCAGAGTCAGTCAGCCAGCCAGTCGCCAGTCAGTGTGTCAGCCAGCCACAGCTGGCCAGTGAGTTGCAGCTGGCCAGCCAGTCAGTCAGCCAGTCAGTGAGCTGGTGCTGGGGCTGGGGCCAGTTGTGAGCTGGGTTGTCAGCGCTGGGCGTCAGCCAGCCAGGAGTCAGCAGCTGTCAGCCAGTCAATTAGTCAGTGAGCTGAGCCGTCAGCCAGTCAGCCAGCTGGGGTCAGGCCGCCAGTCTGGGGTGAGTTGTGAGCCGTCAGCCAGCCGTCAGCCAGCCGTCATTGGGCCAGTCAGCCAGTCAGAGCTAAACAGGAGTTGTGCTAGTCAGCCAGCCAGTGAGTCAGCAGCTGGCCAGCCAGTCAATTAGCTGGGGGTGAGCTGAGCCGTCAGCGCCGGCCAGCCAGTCAGTGAGCTGGGTCAGCCAGTCAGCCAACAGTCAGGAGCTGGCCAGCTGTCAGTCAGGGGCCAGCCGCCAGCCAGTGAGGCCAGCTGGGCCAGCCAGCCAATCAGCCAGAGCCAGTCAGCCAGTCAGTCAGCCAGCTGGGTGAGCTGCCAGTGGCCAGCCAGTAGCCACTAGTCAGTGAGTCAGAGAGCTGGGCCAGAGACTGGTGTCAGTCAGAGCGTCAGCCAGTCAGTGAGTCAGAGCTGGCCGCCGCTGAGAGGCTGCAGCTGGGCCGTCAGCCAGCTGGTGAGTCAGAGCCGCCGCTGCCAGCTGCCAGAGTCAGTTAGCTGCTGCCAGCCAGCTAGCCAGTGTGAGTTGTGAGTTGGCCAGCTAGTTGGTCTGGGCCAGAGCTGGGCCAGTCAGTCGCCAGTCAGTGAGTTGCCATGGGTTGCTGGGCCAGTCACTAGTCAGTGAGCTGGGAGCTGGGGTCAGCTAGTTGCAGTTGTCACGGCCAGCTGGCTAGCAAGAATGGTTAGAGTTGGGGCTAGCTGGGGCCAATAGTCAGTGAGTTAGAGCTATTGAAGAAGGTTGTGGGGCTAGCCAGGTGAGCTGCCACAGGTTGGGCCAGCTGTTGAGCTGGGGCTGGCTGTCAGAGTTGGGGCAAAGCACAGAGTTGGGGTTGGTGAGCAGCCAGTCAGCCAGCCAGTGAGTCACAGCTGAACAGCAGCTACTGGGCTGGTGAGCTGAGCTGGGCCAAAGGCCAGTCAGCTAGTCAGTGAGTTGTCAGCTAGCCAGCCAGTCGGCCAAACAGCCGGGGCTGTCAGTTGGGGGAGCTGGGCCAGCCGCCGCCGCCAGCCAGTCAGTGAGCCAGAGCTGTCAGCCAGTCAATCAGCCAAAGCCGCCAGCCAGCTGGGCCGAAGCAGCCGTGAGGCCAGCCAGTGGCTGGGCCAAGGCCAGGCAGTCACTAGCTGTGTGAGCTGAGTCGTCAGAGACAGTCAGCTGGGGAGCTAGCTCAGGCCAGTCAGTGAGTTGGGAGCTGGGTCAGCCAGTCAGAGACAGTCAGAGCTGGGCCAGGCCACTGGCCAGCCGGTGAGCTGGGGAGCTGGCCAGCCAGCTGTCAGCTGGGTCAGAGCTGGGTCAGTCAGTCAGTCACAGCCAGCCGTGAGTCAGAGCTGGGCCAGCTGCCAATCAGGCCAGAGCTGGGCCAGCCAGCTGCCAGCTGGGCCAGTGAGCTGCCAGTGGGCTGGGCTGGGGTCAGGGCAGCCACCACGTGAGTCAGGAGCTCAAGCCAGAGACAGCCAGCTGTGAGTCGGGGCCAGCCAGCCAGTGAGTCAGAGTTAACAGCGCGCCACTGGCCAGCGGCCAGGTGAGTCAGAGCTGGCCAGCCAGTCAATTAGCCAGTGAGCTGGGAGCTGGGTCAGCCAGCTGGGGCCAGTCAGTTGTCAGTGAGTCAGAGTCAGCCAGCGTCAGGCAGCCGTCAGTGAGTCAGAGCCGTCAACCAGTCAATAAGTCAGTGAGTCAGAGTCAGTCAGCCAGTCAGTGAGCTGAGCCAGTCAGCCAGCAGTCAGCTAGCCGCGAGCCAATGCCAGCCGGTCAGTCAGTCAGGAGTCAGTCAGTCAGTCAGTAACCAGAGTCAGTCAGCTGTCAGAGTCAGTCAGCCAGTCAGCCAGCCAGCCGGCTGCCGGGAGCCGCCAGCTGGCCAGAGTCAGGCCAGCCGTGAGGCTGGGTGAGCCGCAGCCGAGCCAGCCGTCACGACACTGCTGGGTCAGTCAGTGAGTCAGAGTCAGCCAGTCAGTCAGAGCCGGGCCAGCCGCTGGGCCAGAGCCGTCAGCCAGTGAGTCAGGAGACAGTCAGCCGCTAGCCACCGCAGTCAGTCAGCTGGGGTCAGAGCCAGTCAGAGCCAGTCAGATAGTCAGTCTGTCAGCCAATCAGAGCCAGTCAGTCAGTTAGACTCAGTTAGCCAGTCAGCTAGTCAGTCAGTCAGGCAGCTGGTTTTCGTCAGCCAGGATCTCCTGAGCTTCTGGCTGACCTGCTGGGCAAACATGTCAGCCATGCTGGCGTCGTTCTTCCTCAGTGGACGTTTTCTGCTGACTCATGTTTGACACTTGGGACTCTCTCCCCTCCTTCCCTCCTCCTCTCATTTCTGTCCTCCGGTGGCTCCGCCCCAGATAACTGCAGGCAAGCAGGGTGGAGGCAACTGCTTCTTCTGCCTCGTCAGCATTTTCTGACTGAAACAACAGCAGCAACACCATCAGTCTGACTTGTTTCACTCAGAAACCAGTTTAAGGACAGAACAACGTGCGTGAACGTGGTGAGTAACGTGCACACGCCTCCTGAAGGCAGGAGCAGACCATGATGGAAATAAGTCAGTTTCTCCACCAAACGGGTGGGTGGGGGGGACGGGTGCAGACAGCCAGGACTCAGAGAGGTCCACCTTGAGAACCATCATGGGTGACTGTTTCAGGAAGGAGCCTGCTGAAAACAATAAAACATGAAAGGACATTAACTGAGTTCCAGGATCCCAGTAGGATCCTGCACTGACAAACTGGGAGGAACATCAGAGGAGAAGTCAGTACATGCACATTAGGTTGTTCCTGATGTCCACCAGTGGAGGAGGAGCACTCCTGAACGTCCGACAGCATCATTAACCCTCAGATGACTCATCAAAGACTTCTTAACCTCCAGAGGAAGACCAACGAGACCACCACCGTACACACAATGTGTCACAACCCGGCTCTGCCACTAGAGGGCGTCAGTCCTGCTCTTCTGCTCAACTTCACCTCCAGGGAGTGTCACATGACCTCCCAGCCTGCAGAGGACGCCACCGTGATGGTCTGTGGGTGCCGGGGCGAACACGAGGTAACGGTCAAGCTCATCTTGACCAGGGGCCCACGGTGAGTGAGTGGAGTGAGTGGGGGAGTGGAGGAGTGAGTGAGGAGGAGTGGTGGAGTGGAGTGAGTGAGTGGAGGGGTGGATGAGTGGGTGAGTGAGTGAGTGGGTGAGTGAGTGAGTGAGTGAGTGGGTGGATGAGTGGGTGAGTGGGTGAGTGAGTGAGTGAGTGAGTGGGTGAGTGAGTCGTTGGATGAGTGGGTGAGTGGGTGATGAGGAGTGAGGAGGAGGAGTGGGGTGAGTGGGCAGGGTGGAGGAGGAGGGGTGATTGGGTGAGGAGGAGTGAGTGGGTGAGGAGGTGGAGTGGGTGAGTGAGTGAGTGGGTGAGGAGTGAGTGAGGATGGGTGGGTGAACAAAGGAGTGGGTGGAGGAGTTATGGGTAAGAGTGGGAGGAGTGGATGGGTGGGTGAGGTAGTGGGAGGAGGAGTGACTGCAAGAGTGGATGGGTGGGCGAATGAATGAGGTGAGTGAGTGAGTGAGTGAGTGAGTGGGAGTGAGTGGATGGTGGGTGAGTGGTTGATATGGAGTGAGGAGGAGTAAGTGAGTACGGGTGGGTGAATGAATGAGTGGGTGAGTGAGTGAGTGAGTGAGTGGGTGAGTGAGTGAGTGGATGGGTGGGTGAGTGGAGTGAGTGAGTGAGTGAGTGAGTGAGGATGGGTGGGTGAATGAATGGGAGTGAGTGGAGTGAGTGAGTGAGTGAGTGGGTGGGGTGAGAGTGAGTGAGTGAGTGAGGAGTGAGTGAGTGGGTGAGTGAGTGAGGAGGAGTGGGTGAGTGAGTGAGTGAGTGGATGGGTGGATGAGTTGGTGGATGAGTGGGTGAGTGAGTGGGTGGGTGAGTGAGTGAGTGATGAGCAGAGTGAGTGGAGTGAGAGTGAGTGGGTGAGGGTGGGTGAGTGTGTGTGGGTGAGTGAGTGGGTGAGTGGATGGGTGGTGAGAATGAGGGTGAGAAGTGAGTGAGGAGTGAGTGGGTGGGTGAGGAGTGGGTGAGGAGTGGGTGAGTGGATGGGTGGGTGAGTGAGTGAGTGAGGAGTGGGTGAGGCGTGGGTGAGGGTGAGTGAGTGAGGAGTGGTGAGTGGAGGGTGGGTGAATGGAATGAGTGGGTGAGGAGTGAGGAGTGGGTGGGTGAGTGAGTGGGAGTGAGTGAGTGAGTGAGTGAGTGGGTGGGTGAGTGAGTGGGTGGCGAATGAATGAGTGGGTGAGTGAGTGGGTGGGTGAGTGAGTGAGTGAGTGAGTGGGTGAGTGATGGGTGGGTGAATGAATGAGTGGGTGAGTGAGTGAGTGGGTGGGTGAGGAGTGAGGAGGGTGAGTGAGTGAGGAGTGAGCAGAGTGGGAGTGGGGAGTGGATGCATGAACACTGAGCAGGAGTGAGTGAGTGAGTGAGTGAGTGGGTGGTGAGTGAGTGAGTAGGTGGGAGGGTGAGGAGTGAGTGAGGGTGAGTGGTTGAGTGAGGAGGAGAGGAGTGAGGAGTGGGTGAGGAGAGTGAGTGGGTGAGAGGAGGAGTGGTGAGGGATGGGTGGTGAGGAGTGAGTGAGGAGAGTGAGTGAGGTGGAGTGGGTGGGTGAGTGAATGAGTGAGAGTGAATGAGTGAGTGGGTGGGTGAGTGAATGAGTGAGAGTGAATGAGTGAGTGGGTGGGTGAGTGAGTGGTGGGTGAGGAGGTGAGTGGATGGTGGGGCGAATGAATGAGGGTGAGTAAGGAGGAGTGAGTGAGGAGTGGGGTGAGTGAGTGAGGTATGGATGGGTGGGTGAATGAATGAGGGTGAGTGAGTGAGTGAGTCGGTGGGTGAGGAGGGGTGAGTGGGTGGATGAGGTGATGATGGGTGAGTGAGTCGTGATGAGTGAGTGGGTGTGGAGGGTGAGTGATGAGTGAGTGGGTGGATGAGTGGGTGAGGAGTGGGTGATGAGTGAGTGAGAGGTGGGTGAGGAGTGAGTGAGGGTGGTGTGAGTGGGTGGATGAGGAGAGGAGTGAGTGAGTGAGTGTGGTGAGTGGGTATATGGTGGATGAGTGAGTAGTGGGTGAGTGAGTGAGGAGTGAGGGGTGGGTGAGGTGGTGGAGTGAGTGGGAGCGGGGTGAGGAGTGAGTGGCTGGGTGAGGAGTGAGTGGGTGAGTGAGTGAGTGAGTGAGTGGGTGGATGAGTGGGTGAGTGAGTGGGTGAGTGGATGGGTGGATGAGTTGGTGGATGAGTGGGTGAGGAGTGAGGTGAGTGAGTGATGAGGAGTGAGTGGATGAGTGGAGTGGAGCAGGTGAGTGAATGGCAGACGATGGTGAGGAGTGGGTGGGTGGATGAGTGAGTGGATGGAGTGGGTGAGTGAGTGGGTGATTATCTGCTTTTTCCTTCCTGCAGGCACAAATGCAGAGCGCGACGCGGATCCCGTGGTGGTGGTCAGTCTGGTGCCCCGCCTCGCGTTTGGCAGCCACATCTCCTGGGTTTTCTACTTACCGCGAGCCGCCAGTGGACAAGCCCGACCACCTGCCACCGGCCTGACTGGCTCTCCTAAACAGAGCACAGACCTGTACCTGGCCTCAGACCTTCCGTATGGGGCTCTTCCTGGAGGAGAGGGCGGCTGCGCAGGAAGTGTGACGGGTCCTGGTGTGCAACAGGAAGCATCTAAACACCCCACCAGCAACGCCATCAACAACGTGACCGACTGTCCCGGTCAGGCGAAGGAGCTGCTGCCCACTGCTCGAGGTTCTGTGGTAAAGGGCGCTGCAGAGGTGCAGGACGCCTGCCGCAGGGGGGAGAAGGGAGGAAGTACCTGCCATGGAACCCGTGGCCGAAGGTGTTCTGGCCATAGAGTACTCATCCTGAGGAACGAGTACTCATCTTTCTCCGACCCAAAGATAGAGCACGGCACATTGTTCGCTCCATGCAGCCGAAAGAGGTTCACCTGGCCACGCCCGACAGTACTGGCTGATCCTGGCCCATCATGCCTCGGACTTGCAGGACTTCCTCACAGCTAACGCTCTAAGTTGGGAGGAGCTGTCGCCATGGCAGCAAGCATCGCAAAGGGCTACACCCATAGCGACACAACACCCGGCACCTGCCAAAGGTCAGTAATGTGACGGGTAATCCTGACAGTGTTCCTCAGGGTGTTCTGACGGTGTTCTGGATGCGTTCCTGACTGTTCTTGATGCTGGTTCCTCAGGGTGTTCCTGACATTGTTCCTGACACTGTCCCAGGGTGTTCCTCATGGTGTTCCTGACGGTGTACTTGACAGTGTTCCCGACAGTGTTCCTGACGGTGTTCCTCGCGGTGTTCCTGACGGTGTTCCTCATGGTGTTCCTCATGGTGTTCCTGACATAGTACCTGACGGTGTCCTCTATGGTACTCATGGTGTTCCCATGGCAGTGTTCCTGACGGTTCTGACAGTAAGTTCCCATATGTTCTGACAGTGTTCCTGACTGCGTTCCTCGCGTGTTCCTGACGGGTGTTCCTGACGGTGTTCTCATGGTGTTCCTCACGGTGTTCCTCACAGTGTTCCTGACAGTGATCCTGATGGTGTTCCTGACAGTGTTCCTGACGGCGTTCCTCGCGGTGTTCCTGACTCCACCTCATGGTGTTCCTCGCTGTGGTGTTCCTGACGGTAACCTCATGGTGTCCCTGACAGTGTTCCTGATGGTGTTCCTCATGGTGTTCCTGACGGTGTTCCTGATGGTGTTCCTGATGGTGTTCCTCGCGGTGTTCCTGACGGTGTTCCTTGTCCTGACTGTGTTCCTGACGGTGTTCCTCATGGTGTTCCTGACAGTGTTCCTGGACAGTGTTCCTGACGATGTTCCTGACAGTGTCTGACAGTGAGTCTGACGGTGTTCGCGACAGCCCTGACGTGTGTTCCTTATGGTGTTCTGACGCATTTTTGACATGTTCCTCAAGTAGGAATCTCTGACGGTGTTTTTGACAGTGTTCTCATGAGTTCCTCATGGTGTGTCTTGACGGTACCTCACGTGTTCTGACGGTTTTGATAGGTGAACTGATCGTGTTCCTGATGGTGTTCCTGACAGTGTTCCTCACGGTGTTTCTCGCGGTGTTCCTGACAGTGTTCCTGACGGTGTTCCTCACGGTGTTCCTGACGGTAACTCATTGTGTTCCGGTGGTGTTCCTGACGCTGTTCCTGCGGTGTCTCTCTGTGGTGTTCCTGCTGGTGTTCCCCATGGTATGTTCTGATGGCACTCCTCGTGGCGTTCCTCGTGGTGTTCCTCTGGTGTTCCTCTGATGGTGGCCCTGGATAGTAAAATTCTCACGTGTTCCTCATGGTGTTCTGTGGTGTTTCACTGCGTTCCCCATGGTGTTCCCGTGGTGTTCCTCATGGTGTTCCTGATGGTGTCTTCATGGTGTTCCTGATGGTGTTCCTGATGAGTTCTCTGGTGTTCCTGACGCAAACTCTATGGTGTTCCTCACGGTGTTCCCAGCAGTGTCTTGACTGTGTCTTCACTGTGTTCCTCACGTGCCCTCATGGTGTCTCTGCAGCCCTCATGGTGTTCCTGATAGTGTTCCTCATGGTGTTCCTCATGGTGTTCCTGACGGTGTTCCTCATGATGTTCCTCACGGTGTTCCTCACGGTGTTCCCCATGGTGTTCTGCGTTCCTCATGGTGTTCCCACGGTGTTCCTCATGGTGTTCCTCGCGGTGTCCTGATGGTGTTCCCATTGCACCTGATGGTGTTCTCATGGTGTTCCGGTGGTGTTCCTCATGGTGTTCCTGATGGCAACTGACGGTGTCTGACGGTGTTCTCATGATGTTCTCACGGTAAGTCCTCACAGTGTTCCTGACAGTGTTCCTGATGGTCTTCCTGACAGTGTTCCTGACGGCGTTCCTCGCGGTGTTCCTGACGGTGTTCCTCATGGTGTTCCTCGTGGTGTTCCTGACGGTGTTCCTCATGGTGTTCCTGACGTTCTGACAGTAATCTCACGTGTTCTGACGGTGCTTGACAGTGTTCCTCATGGTGTTCCGCGGTGTTCCTGACGGTGTTCCTGATTTAAGTTCTCACGGTGTTCCTGATGGCGTTTTGATATTCCTGATCAAAAACTTGATGGTGTTCGACAGTAAGTTCCTGACTGTAGTTCCTGATGGTGTCTCTGATGGTGTTCCTCAGCGTGTTCTCGGTGTTTCTCACGTGTTCCTCATGGTGTTCCCGTGGTGTTCCTCACAGGTTCTCATGGTGTTCCTGACAGTGTTCCTGACAGTTCCTGACGGTGTTCCTCAGGAAGCATCGGTGTTCCTGACGGTGTTCCCCATGGCGTTCCGTGGTGTTCACAAACCCTGCGGTAAATCATGGTGTTCCTGACGGTAAACTCCGATCAATTCTCATGGTGTTCCACGCGTTCCTCACGGTGTTCCTCATGGTGTTCCTTGACGGTGTTCCTTATGGTGTTCCTCACTGGTGTTCCTCACGGTTCCTGCGGCGTTCCCCGGTGGTGTTCCTGCGGTGTTCCTGATGGTGTTCCTATGGCGTTCCTCATGGCAAGTTCCCATGGCGGCGTTCCTGACGGCGTTCTGACGGTGTTCCTATGGTGTTCTCACGGTGTCCCTTGGCGGTGTTCCTCATGGTGTTCCCGGTGGTGTTCCCGGTGGTGTTCCTGATGGTGTTCCTGATGGTGTTCCTGATGGTGTTCCTCATCGTGTTCCTCATGGTGTTCCTCAGAGCCCGTGGTGTCTCAGAAACCTGATGGTGTTCCTGATGGTGTTCTGGCGGTGTTCCCGGTGGTGTTCCTCATGGTGTTCCTCATGGTGTTTCACCTGTACCTTCATGGTGTTCCTGTGTAGGCACTCTCACGGTGTTCCCACGGTGTTCTCACGGTGTTCAGCGGGTGGTGGTGGTCCCGTGGTGTTGTCTGCGGTGTTCCTCATGGTGTTCCTCATGGTACCTTCAGGTGTTCCTGACGCTGTTCTCATGGTGCCCTGGTAGTGTTGTCATGGTGTTCCTGATGGTGTTCTTCATGGTGTTTCTGACTTGCGTTCCCATGGTGTTCCCAGAGAAACACCGGTGTTCCTCACGGTAACTCCTCACGGTGTTCCCGGTGGCGTTCCCGTGGTGTTGCTCATGGTGTTCCTGATAGTGTTCCTGGACGGTGTTCCTCAGGTGTTCCTATGTTCTGACAGTGTTCCTGATGAAATTCCCGGACGTTCCTCACCGTGTTCCTCAATGTTCCTCATGGTGTTCCCGTGTTCCTCTGGTGGTGTTCTTGATAGTGTTCCCATGGTGTTCTCATGGTGTTCCTGGATCGTGTTCCTGACGGTGTTCCTCGGGCGATGTTCCTCACGGTTCCTCACGGTGTTCTCATGGTGTTCCCATGGTGTTCTCATGGTGTTCCTGATGAAATCTCATGGTGTTCCTCTCATGGTGTTCCTGATGGTGTTCCTCATGGTAAATTCTCATGGTGTTCCTGATGGCACCTCATGGTGTCCCCGGTGGTGTTCCCTCAGCATGAAAGTTCCTGATGGCGTTCTCTGCGGTGTCTCTCATGGTGTTCCTGACTTATGTTCCCATGGTGTTCCTGGTGGTGTTCTCACGGTGTTCCTGATGGTGTTCCTCATGGTGTTCTCATGGTGTTCCTCATGGTGTCTCTGACTTCCATGTTCCTATGGTACTCCCGTGGTGTTCCCGGGTGTTGCCTGCAGTGTTCCTGATGGTGTCTGATGGTGTTCTGATGGTGTTCCTGATGAACCTCAGTTCTCATGGTGTTCCTGACGATGTTCCTCATGGTGTTCCGTGGTGTTCCTCATGGTGTTCATGGTGTTCTGGTGGTTCTCACGGTGTTCCTCATGGTGTTCCCGTGTGTCCTCTGCAGCTAATAATGGTGTTCCTGATGGTGTTCCTGATGGTGTTCCTCATGGTGTTCCTCATGGTGTTCCTGACGCTGTTCCTCGTCACTCCTGCCCTCTTACTTGCTGCTGGCCTGTGTTGCTGTAGGTGCCTGTTGCCCACCGAGACCTGAAGAGCAGCAACATCGTGATGAAGAGCAGGACGGAGTGTGCCCTCTGTGACTTTGGTCTGGCGCTGCGGTTGGACTTGTCCCTCACCGTGGATGACTACGCTAACAGCGGACAGGTAACGAGCAGGAGCCTACTTACGGGATTAGGAGCAAAGAGCTTTTACTGTCCATCACACCCCCCCCCCCCCACACACACACACACACACACACACACACACACACACACACACACACACACACACACTGACGTTCATCTTCTGGTTGGATGCCTCTCTCCTCTCCCCTGATCCAGGTGGGGACTGCTCGCTACATGGCTCCTGAGGTGCTGGAGTCCAGGGTGAACCTGGAAGACCTGGAAGCCTTCAAGCAGATGGATGTTTACTCCATGGCTCTGGTCCTGTGGGAGATGGCCTCACGTTGCCACGCCAACGGAGGTGAGATCTTTGTTCTCATCAGTGTCCGGGGAGCTGGAGGTTGTGTGAGGTGTTTTTGTAGGTTCCCCTCAGGTCTCAGACAGGGAATGTCCTCTCCGTCCACACAGAGGTGAAGAGCTACGAGCCAGCCTTCGGTTCCCAGGTGTGTGAGCAGCCCTGCGTGGACAGTATGAGGGACCTGGTGCTGCGGGACCGAGGACGACCGGACATCCCTGCACCCTGGAGCCGACACAGGGTCAGATCCCGAACATCAGCGCAGGCGTGGGCTTGAGCGGCGTGGAGAGTCTGACCTGTACCTTCCTGCAGGGCTTGAGCGTCTTCTGCTCCACCATCATCGAGTGCTGGGATCACGACCCGGAGGCCCGGCTGACCGCTCACTGCGTGGTGGAGCGCTTCACAGCCCTGCAGGACGACGAAGAGGAGCTGAGAAACGAAGCTGAGGCACACGGGGAGAAGGACCCTGAGGCACCAGAGGAGGACCAGGAGACCGGCTCCTCCTCAGAGGCCGGACAGCCTCAGACCCAGGTATCCCATCATCCTCGGGGCTTCTCCAGTGTCAGTCAGCCCTCTGGTCCCACCGTGGGATGAGTTTGCATTTCCTGTTTGAAGGTTGTTGGTTCCGAGCAGCTCTGAGGGGATTTGGCCAGTGAATCAGACAGACGGCAGGACTTCAGGACGTCGCCTGAGGATCTCAGCTCAGCTGATCGGCGTTTCCTGCTGGCAGAGATGGGCGTAGCTGGAGATGGGCGTAGCTGGAGATGGACGGAGCTGGAGCTGCTCTCCGTGTTGTCGTGATGATCTGAACAGGACTGAGCGGTTTTTGGAGCTCTTCTCCTGATGTTACACATCTGAGAGGTTCATGGTTGTTCCAGGCAAGAAAACATCAAATGAGATCTGAACACAGGAGAGAACGTCCAGGCTGGAAACCAGCTGTTACTGGTGGTCTTTCTGTCCAGGCTGGAAACCAGCTGTTACTGGTGGTCTTTCTGTCACAAAGCTTTTTTTACCTGATGATCTTAATTGTGTATAAAAGTATGTCAGACCATATAAAAATGTATTTTGGTAAAAATATTGAAGATGACCTTTCTTCTAAAATGTTTTTTATTGCATAAACAGGTTTGTGTTGCATTGAGCGTTGACACGGTGGTTAGCGGTGGTTATTAATGTGTCGTTAGGTAGTTGTAAACGTGAGCGCACACACACTTTAGATACTGAGGGGAAGCTAAAGTGATTGTGCTGCAAACAGAAGCTAATGTAGTGATGTTAGCAATGTTAGCTAGCTGCAGCAAACATTAGCCTAGCACAGAAAGAATATTCTTTCATTAACATCACATATATGGGACTTTTTCAGAAGAAATTAAGTAATTTGTTTTGGAGATGGTGAATCTAGTTTAGACTCAATTTCCTTTAAATCAGTCTAGTGACTCCAAATCTTCTGAAATCAGTGTTTAATAGAATGTACATGGAAACGCTGTTTAAAACAGCTCAGATATCTCTGAGGGCCTCTGACATGAATACGAGTGACGTCTCGTGATATCCGGACGATCTTTGTACGGACGATCAGTGGAGTGCAGAGGTCAGTGTTTGGCTCATCTGTCCGACACAGACGATCTTCGGAACGTACGGCGCGAACGGGGACCCGGCGAACCTGTTACCCACCCGGGGTCTCCTTCACCGGCGGGTCGGTGTTTTTGCCACCCTAGTTGTTGTTTTTTTTTTTTTTTAATTTAAACGTTATTCTGGATCATACGGACTTTTTTATTCAACCTGCAAGCGATGAATAGAACGCGCATCGAGGGGACCGCGCCGACGGATGATGAGTGTTGGGCTGCCGAGCCCCACTGCTCGGAGGATGGAGTCGCGGCTAAGCGGTGATGGCAAGCCCACGTCCACGTCCTGGCCCCTCGGCCCTGCTCTCGTCTTCTCCGTCCTGGCCGTGATTGTGAGCTGTCACGGGGTGTGCAAACACCGAGTCCCGTCTCCCAGTGAGGTAAACGTCCGGTTGCTGCCGGCTGGACTGTGAGCTAATAGCGGCTAGGAGCTAACAGGCTAGCTCTGCTAGCTAATTCACGCGTCTTTTTAGTAGAATTATGTGACAACCACCCTGTTTTTGAAAGTGAAGCTGGATTGAGCTGCTTGTGTCTCATGGGTACCGACCAGAAACAATCTTATCAGCATTATCAGTGGAACAGTTTGCGTTGGTCATTAATCTCAGCTAATCTCAGTCATTCGCAGCACAGCTAATGTTAGCCATCATACCACTTCCGGGAGTTAGTTTTCATAATAAAAGCTTATAAAGCTGTAAAAACATTGAAAAGTATGGAAGCTGGGGCTCGTTTCAGAAAGAGGGTTTAGCGAAAAGTCTGAGTTACCGGGGCAACATACGCTATGAAACTAACCTGCTAGCCTGTTTATTCCAAATAAGACCGACTTTCTGCTGCTTTTGAGCCTGCAGACTGCTGGGAGAGGAGGGCTGCACCTGTGGCCTGTTGGGTTGCTCCTGTTGGGTGTCACCTGTGGCCTGTTGGGCTGCTCCTGTGGCCTCACTTTCAGCCTCACCATCTCTCTGTTGCCGCTGCAGCAGTATTATTTTTTTCTTGAAAATCTGTGTTTTTGGTGGACGCGCTCATGAAACCTTCCATCTCCAACAGGGAGAAGTGGGACCATCAAGGTTTTTTTCCACTTGTTGCCATGGTGAATCATCTTATCTGTGTTCCACTGATAAGGCTTTGTAGATCTGTGTGCACGAACGTAACCCTGCGTCTGAGTCCATTAAACCAACTCTGAACAGGTGTTCTGAAACCGAAAACCCCCAGCCTGCCTTCAGGTTGGAACTCCGAGCCCTGAAAACCCTCTTCTGAAACGGGCCCAGATCAGTCAGAGTCATCTTCACGCTCTTCTTTTATTTATTTTTACTTTAATAGAACTATGAATCTTTTCTCAATAGTCTGTCCTTCTCTCAAACAGTTAAATCGTGTCTTTTTATCGTGTAAGAATTAATGACAAACGCTGCATTTTCCAGCCGTCAGTATAACAATAATAATAATTATTCTAGTATTACAATAATAATTAAAATAATAATAGACGATTATTATTGATTGAAGTATTTTTTCTCTAGAAGTTTTGCTCAGAACAGGTTTCGTTAACCTATTTTTTCTCCCTGTCCAGTAAATACTGTGTTTTCTTTGTAAAATGTGCATTTCTATCCAGAACCTGACTGGTTTGACTGGTAAAGCCTGTTTGATTTGTCTCTCTGGTTGTCTTTAGGTTGTCCATCACGTGTACCTGAAGCCTGAGCGTTTAACCAAAAGAAGCTCCTCCAGCGAGCTTCAGCTGAGGATCAAGACTATCTATGACTACAGCGTCGACCGGTCAGTAGAGGGCAGCTCGCCGTGTCTTCAGTTCACCTGAGACTGCTTTTATCGTTAGTGAGGACCCCTGGAGGAGGCGGGCTGCAGTCGTCACTGACTGTCTGCCTGCCTGACTGTCTCTGTCTGACTGCCTGACTGCCTGACTGCCTGTCTGGCTGACTGTCTGGCTGACTGTCTGCCTGTCTGTCTGTCTGTCTGCCTGCCTGACTGTCTCTGTCTGACTGACTGCCTGCCTGGCTGACTGTCTGCCTGACTGTATGCCTATCTGTCTGTCTGACTGTCTGCCTGCCTGTCTGCCTGTCTGCTGCTTCCGTTTCCTGTGATCCGTGCACGCTCCTGACGAGCCTGCCTCGCTCCAGCCTGTTTCCTGAGAACAGGCAAACGCGTGTTTTATGATGATGTCATGTGACCTTGTTGAAGGGGACGTTGTGTATGTCCACAGACTTCCTGCAGACCAGAGGAGACTGGTGAAGGTGAGACGCGTCCGTCCTGCTGATGCTGGACTCACCTCCAGAATCCAAGCAAATGATGGAACGTGTGTGTGCGTACGTGTGTGTGTGTGTGTGTGTGTGTTCACTCGTAGGATAAGTTATTTCCTCAAGCCATCGACTACCTGCAGCGGGCCTTGAGTGTTCGGCGCAGAGCCGGACCCGTGCGCCTCAGCAGGTACCTGACCTCTTGACCTCTCCTGGTGTGAAGGGTTCGGTTCTGACGGGTTCTTTCAAACTGTCGTCTGTGGCTCAGACAATGTGCAACCAACCAGTACCTGAGGAAGAGAGATGACCCTCACCGCTACTGCCAGGAAGCCTGCACCCACGTGACCCGCTGTGGTCCTGTTGTTGTCCCACAGCACCACCTCCAGGTCTGGACGCGCTACTGCACCATCCAACAGCACAGCTATTGCTGTTGCTAGCATGCTAGCTGTGTGTTAGCAACGATGTTTTCTTGCCTCATTTCTCCTCCCAGCAATGTAAAGTGTGCAGTGAGTCTGGGAGGTCATGTGGCCCCTCGGGCCCCCCAGATGGTCCCGGGGTGGAGGGGGCTGACTTCGTGCTTTACGTGAGCGGCCTCACCACAGAGCGCTGCGGGCAGGAGAACATCGTGGCCTACGCGGCATACTGCCAGCTGGAGGCGGAGCTAGACAGGTGGGCGGAGCAAAGACCTGAAGGGGGGCTCAAAGCTCTTCTTCTCCTTGTAGCAGTTTGACCTCAGCTTGACCCTCAGTTCTCCCTGAAGACTGTTTAAAAATGTGTTAAAGCCACTACGTTATTACACAATTGTGTTGGTTTGGACATGTGTGAACGCCTGTGTGTGTGTGTGTGTGTGTGTGTGTGTGTGTGTGTGTGTGTGTGTGTGTGTGTGTGTGTGCGCAGGCCTATAGCGGGCTACGCTAACCTGTGTCCAGCCATGATCTCCTCCCAGCCTCAGGAGTTTGAAGGGATGCTCTCCACAGTCAAACACGAGATCATTCATGCTCTGGTAGAACATCTGCACTCTTCCCTCTGCTCGCTGGTTCTTCCTCCAGCCTGAGATCTCCGTGCGCAGCACCAACCCTGCGGTCTCTCCTTTGTCCACCAGGGCTTCTCCGCCGGCCTCTTTGCCTTCTATCATGACGACGAGGGCCGACCTCTGACCCCTCGCTTCGCCAGCGGCCTGCCAGCCTTTAATGACACGTGAGGGTCCGAACCAGTCCAGGAACTGGGATTTTATCTGGATTGTTGGCTGAAAAAGAATGCGTGGATACTGGTTTTGAAAGGGTGTGTGTGTGTGTGTCTGTCTGTCTGTCTGTCTGTCTGTCTGTCTGTCTGACAGTCTGGGTTTGTACCAGTGGAGTGAGGCAGTCATCAGGAGGGTCAGCAGACTGTGGGACGTCAGAGGAGGACAGATGGTCCGACATCATGTCCACGTCCTTGTCACCCCTCGTGTTGTGGTAACACACACACACACACACCATCATCTTGCCACACTTGTCAGCTGGACCTGATTGGACCAGAGGTTTTCATGCTGTAGAAACCAGAGACGTCCACCTCAGCAGCAGAGCTGAGGACTGGGACTGGGACTGGGACTGGGACTGGCGGGACCCGTGTGCTCTCACACACGTGAACTCAGCCAGGGCTGGTTGATCCAGTCATGCCTGAGAACCGGGTCTTTGCTCTGAGGAACGGCTCCAGATTGTTGCTCCTCTTTGCTCCCAGGAGGAGGCCAGGAGACACTTCAGCTGTCCCATCCTGGAGGGGATGGAGCTGGAGAACCAGGGTGGGACGGGGACCGAGCTCAACCACTGGGAGAAGAGGCTGCTGGAGGTGACGGCTCTCTTCATCTGGCCCTTCCTGTACACTCCTCCTCTTCCTCACCTGCTTTGGCTCTCCCAGAACGAGGCCATGACGGGCTCCCACACGCAGAACCGGGTCTTCTCCCGCCTGACGCTGGCCCTCCTGGAGGACAGCGGCTGGTACCGGGCCAACTACAGCCTGGCCCAGAGGCTGGACTGGGGCCGCAGCCTGGGCTGCGACTTCGTCCTGAAGAGCTGCAAGTTCTGGATGGAGCAGCAGCGCCGCAGGTCAGAGGTCAACGCCTGCCCTGCTGCTGCTTCCTGTTGGAGCCTGCTCAGTGTGTGTGTGTGTGTGTGTGTGCGTGCGCGCAGGCACCGTGCTGTGACTCCTTACTGCGACACAGTCCGAGCGTCGCCGCTGCAGCTCACCTGTCGACAGGACCAGCTGGCCGTCGCCGTCTGTAACCTGCAGAAGTTTCCTGAGCAGCTGCCGCCACAGTTCCAGGTAGAACCAGAACCCCCCAGCCGGACCCGTCCGGGCCCTGCTCACGCCCCTGTGTGTGTGTGTGTGTGTGTGTGTGTGTGTGTGTGTGTGTGCTCCAGTACTTTGACAGAATTCCAGAGGTGGCCGACAGTCAGCTGTCCTTCTTCGGTGGAGCGGTGGAGATCGCAGATTTCTGTCCGTTCAGCCAGGAGTTCAGCTGGCACCTGAGTGGGGAGTTCCAGAGGAACTCCTTCTGCAGGCTGTCAGAGAACCAGCCAGGTGATCATCAGCCCACCAATCAGAAGCCCCCGTACCTGTGCTGTTCACACTCATCATTTATTCATCATAGAGATGATGAGATGGACAGATCTTTACAGAAACGTCAAAAGATTGGAGATTCACTTCTGCGTGTGTGTGTGTGTGTGTGTGTTTCCAGAGCGCTGGAGGAACTACGGGGCGGAGCAGTACGGGCCAGACTCGGTGTGTTTGCACCAGAGGTCGGCGTTTGTGATGGAGCAGTGCACCAGGAAGTTGACCTACCCTGACTGGGGGTCTGGTTGCTACAAGGTCCTGCTAATGCTATAGTTAGCATTTATGCTCCTCACACTCACGCTTACTGGGAGCCTTTTTTTCCAGGTGTGGTGTTCGGGTGGAGGCCTGGTGGTGTTTGTTCAGGACCGCTCCTTCCTCTGCGTGCACAAAGGTCAGCTGCTGAGCGTCAGCGTGCGCGTGGGCGACTGGGTGTACAACGGCGTCCTGGTCTGTCCTGCTTGTGAGGCTTTCTGTGACGACTGCCCCCTCCCCCACCAGCTTCCCACCACCAACGCATCCAGGAGCAAGCCCATTGGTCAGTGTCCTCCTCCGGCTCGGGCTCTCTGAGGTGAACCAGACAGAAGTGATGCAAGTGTGTGTTTCAGATCCGTGCTCCGGCTCTCCAGGGCTAGTCCTCAGTCTGCGGCTCCTCATCCTCCACCTGCTCCCCCTGGTGGTCGGACTGGTGCTCTGCAGCTGAGCTGGCGTCCCGCTCTTCCCCGCTCGTCCTCTTCCTCCCGTCAGAACAGAGTGTGCTGATGTGAGCAGGGATGCCGTCCCCCTGGACGCTTTATCAGCTGCTACTTCTGATCTCAGACCGCTTCTACTTACAATCACCTGATTTGGCTTCAGCGTTTACTGTGAAAGTCATCGGTGGAAACTCCTTCCTGTTTCCTGTTGGGGCTGTGAGGCGTCACATGACCAGTCTGACGTTTGTTTTTAATTTATTTGTAGAATAAGAGCTTGTGTCATCTTTATCTACAGTTTCTCTGGAAAAGAAAATTGATTACAAATGATTTTTTGAAGTTTTTATTTGAAAAGGTGTGATCACTCTCAGCTCATCAGGAGTGAAGAAAATAAGCAACTTGGACAGTTTACGCATTAGAGATCTTTTAAAAGAAGCTGGCGCTGCCGTCGTCATCTTCTCGGAGCTCTAAGGAGATGGGACACGCTTGTCTTCCTCAGGTTCTGACTGCAGGAACTTCTTCTTCTTCCCCCGCTTCCTGCTGCTGAGCAGCTGCTGGGACGTCCATGTGTGTCTCGGTGGTGGGACCAGTTCACGGCTGCTTCCTACCTGCTCCAGGCCCAGATGTGCGTCCCTCTGCTCCGTCTCTGATCCACAGGAAGCCCAGCTGGATGCCGAAGTCTGCTCCGTCTCTGACGTGAGAGAAGAAGTCTTGTGCGTGACAGGAAGTGCAGGGCGTCACGCCGGGTCGATCCGTCACCGTGTCATCGTGGATGTGTTCGGGCAGGACGCCGCCGCGCTGCAGCAGGACTCTGCCACAGGAGACGGGCTGGGTGTGAGTACCACAACCGTCAGCAGCTACCACGCGGTGTGTGTGTGTGCGGGTGGAGCACTGCTACGTCGTGTGGGTCGACACGCACCTGTTGGCGAGGCGGATGTTGACGTGTGGCGTGGAGGACTCTGGGTCGGGGACGCAGTCCGGATGGATCCGGCTGAAGTCCAGCGCCTGATCCTGGTCCAGCTTGAAACAACACACCCCAACCGAAGGTCCCACCACCACCACTATGTTGTTAACGTGGCAACCAAACGCTGTCACCATGGTGGTCACAGTTGCCATAGCGACGCCCAGCAGGGTCCCCTTCCAGCCTGTTGAAAACCAGCGTCAGTGTTTGATGTTTTGGCCACTTTCTAACGTCGCTCTTTAGGTGCATGAAGGACCTGCGTGAGCGACGGCGATGACCTTTGACCTGGGGTCGGCAAACAGGATGGGCATGCAGTCTGCTCCTGGGGTAGCTAGAACCACCCCGGCCTGATCTGTCACCATGGCGTCGTAGCTCTCCGGCTCCGCTGTTCCCAGAAGCCAAACGTCCCGACCGTGGTCCACCTGTGGAACCCTGAAGGTCAGTTGATGGTGAAGCAGGACACGCGTGGTTGCGGATGAGCCAGCCACCAGGGGGCAGCAGAGGCTGCTGACAGGACCTTTCCTACCTTTACTAAACGAAGAGGTCGAGGGTGGAAGCCAGCGTGGAGGGCCAGGCGCCGCTGGTTCTCCTGCACCACGGCCCTGGGGTCCCGCCTCCTCTGGCTGCTGAACAGGTTTAGGGCGGAGAGCGTTGAGACGTAGGACACGCCCCCTGCACGAGTACTGAAGCCGTGACCGAAACAGTCTGCAGCACAGGGAAGAAGCTTCAGAGGCACGTCTAGCACCATCACGTGGTTCTCCGGCGTGGTTAACAGGAGCCAGATGACCCCTGACCAGAACTCACCTGGGATCAAGGTGGACTGGAGCACTCTGAGGTCCCCCTTCAGCCCAGGAAGGTTCTGCAGGAACGCAGACACTTCCTCTGCCTGCTGGCCTTCATCAGGTGAGTCCGTGTGGGCGGAGTCTACACAGGACGGGCAGCTGGAGCCGTCCTCGGGTCTCACCTGGTACTCGAAGCTGTACACCTGCGTGAATAGCGCTTTCTGATAGGCCAACAGCACCTGTTTGCCGCGCGTGGTGGTCAGGACCCGGACCGAACTCAGGTCCAAGTCGTCCAGAGTCTGTTTGAACCGGTACAGGCGCTCCACGGTGGAGCCGCGGTCCAGGATGTGCGCGCGGCCCTTCAGGAAGCCGCACGAGTCCCGTGCAGCGTCAGCTGATTGCTCCCCGCACAGCACGAACGTGTGCGGGGCCGCTGCGGGATCCGCCAGCTGATCCGCGCCGGCGCACGTCAGGCTGCAGGCGCGAGTCAGGTCCACCAGCACGGCGTCGCACATGACTGCGGCACGAGACGCCTTGCGTCTCGTGCACAGACTTTTATACCCTCCACTTCCTCGTTCTCCGGGTTGGCTCCGCCCACCTGGAAAACCCTGGGAAGTTTCATGCTGAGGCTGCATCTCATTAAAATTGTTTATTCACCAAAAAACAAACTTAACGATTAAAAACAGCTTTTCATATGCGTTAAACTCAGGAAACATTTACTTTTAATACCATTCGCCTGATAAAATGTAGATAGGCTATAAATGCGATCTAAGTAAGTAAAGTGTTCCTCATCACAGACTGATAACAAAATAATAATCGATTTGTTTTAATTTTTACCCAGGAAACAATCCTCAAAGAGCTTCCAAACTAAAGGCAGTAGTAAACGGAATTACACGGTCACAGTGAGAAATATTAATTTAATATCTCTTTATTCGTCATCATTTTTGGGCAGTTGATATTCGTTAGACTTTCTGGGGAAAACCTGGCCTTATTAGCAGAGACCGCATCCATCCCACCCGGGGTGGTGCAGCTCTTATCTCTAGCAATATAGCAAAGTTGATTGGACAAGCAACCTTCTGACAACCCAGGGTGGAGGCCAGGAGGCAGAGTCGCTGTCTTACACGCTTCTCTGCTGCTTCTGTAAGACTGCCGCCCTCCAATAAAAATAACAATAAGATTATAAACAAAAACAGTAGCACCAAGTTTAATAATACAATAGTAGTAGTGTCAGTACCTCGTCCTCCCACAGTCCATCTAGTAAACAAGTCAAGAGGTGTTAATAATAATAACCTTATAAAAATACCCAGCAGTAAACACTCAGAAACAACTAAAACAGATGTGGTCTGTTGAACGTACGATCTCTTTGTCTAAATCTCTTCTAGTTAATGATTTGATAACAGATCATCTGATATTTTCTTTCTCACGGAGACTTGGTTGCAGGATGAAGAATATGTCAGTTTAAATGAAGCAACTCTATCAGGTCATATTAACTATCATGTTCCTCCAGGCAGAGGAGGTGGAGTGGCAGCAATCTACCGCTCCAGCCTCCAAATCAACCCCCAACCTAAAGCTACCTGTAGCTCAGGTCAACCCCCAACCTAAAGCTACCTGTAGCTCTTTGAGAGTCTCACTCTCAGCCTCTCTCACCACAGCTGGAAGTCAGAAAAGCCAGTTTTACTAGTTGTGGTGTATCGGCCACCTGCGGCTGCTTACACACATACAACAGGTTTCTCCAGTTAGTAAATGAACCGACACACTGTCATAATCACTCTGGACCTGGTTCTCACCTGTGGTCTAGAAACTGAGAACCTGGTAGTTGTTCCCAGAACCCCTCCTCTCAGACCACTCACTTATAACCTTTGACTTGACTCTAGCAGACCGAGCAGCACATGACAGGAAGGTTCATTACAGCAGGTGTCTCTCTGAAGACACCAGAGACAGATTTGTTGTAAATGTTCAGTAAAGCGTCCAGCTAGCCTCAAACCAAGGGTGTAGGGCTGATAGATCTAGTTACAGTCAGTTCTCACAGCTACAGCTAGAACAGGGCCATCAGACTCTTATTTTTCAGTTTTTTAGGCTACGCTGCTGGGACACAAACATGATCCACTGAGCAGTTCGCCACCTCCTCAACACCAACCACTCCCTCACCTCCTCTCCTGCTTTTCTTTTCTTCTCACTGGGATTATCAGTGCGTCCAGTCTTCCTTGCCGTTCTGTGTCTCTCTCCCCCTTCTCCTCCCCTCCAGTCCTTGGTGCTGCACGGACCTCGGCCTCTGGCAAACTCAGGGTCCACTGTCAGCACCTGCCTCTGCTGTTCCCTCTAAACCTGCCTCTGCTGTTCCCTTTAAACCTGCCTACACCGTTCCTCTTTTATAACAACCTGCTGTGCTGGATCATATGTTATCCATATAACATATATAATACATATATTATATGTATTATGTCTGATATGTTTGTATTTCTATGGTTCTATGATTGTATCTGTTCTCTCTCTCTCTCTCTCTCTCTTTATTCTCTCTGTCCTGTCTCCCTCTTCTTCTTCTCCTTTATCCAGCCAACTTTCAGCAAGATGGTTCCTCCTTGTAAGTCTGGTCCTGCTCAAGGTTTCTTCCTGTTAAAAGGGAGTTTTTCCTGCCACTGTGCTGACCTGGGGGTTCTGGCTCTGGGTTTCTACCTCTGTAAAGCACCTGGAGACAATTTTATTGTAAAAGGTGCTATATAAATAAAATTGAATTGAATTCGGTTTGTTTATGACATTTCTAAGTCCTGCGTTTGTTTATGATTTATTTAGTCTTTATTTCTAAAAAATGTGCCTGTTTAGATGACTTTGGCATAAATAGGTGTTTTGGGCAATAATCCTTGATTTATTTAGCAAAGATGTTTATTTAATAAAAGTATCTTTCAGAATAACATGTTCTGTTTTTGTTCTATTTTTAAGGTTTTATTTAAGGCTTGCTGTCCGCAGACTCGCCAGCAGAGGGCGTCTAATACGCAGTTCGACCGTGATACCCAAATATCCAGTTGAAAAGATTCGGTTTGATTCGGAGATGGTCAGGATAGTCTGTGGTGGTGTCTTCGTCATCCTCATCCTCACCTGCTTTCTCCTTCTCAGCATGTATCATCATCATCATCATCATCATATAGAATCGCTGTTGGACACCAGAACTAGAAATTCCAACGTGACATTAGAAACCCCACAAGACCCAGAGGCGTGACACTAAGCAGGAGGTTGTGATTGGACGACTGAAGCTGCTGCTGGTTGAATGCTTGTGTGCGTGGTTTCCAGTCACGTGACACACCTGTTGCACGTCAGCGGACCTGCGTGTGGAGCCTCCGCTGCAGAGGGACTGTTTTCCTCTGGATTTCCAGCTTGGTTGTGAAGGTCAGGGACCGAAGGGAGGAGGAAACTGCTGCTTGGTAACACAACACAGCCTACAAACAACCTTAAGCAGTTCACCGCAGTTTAACGCTTACATTACACAGCCTGTAGGCGGCGCTCTCCTCGTGTATGAACGTTTACCTGAGCTCCACTAAGCTGAAAAGAGATTCTATGTATTTGATTGATGTCCTATCATCCAGAATAGGTCGTTTGCTGTGGATATGAGGATGCCAAATGCCTTGATCAGCCTCTAGTGGCCGGTTGCAGTATGTCACTACTAGGTCACTCATTTTATGTCCTCCTTTATCACACTTATGAGTGTTCTCCCCAGTTGTCCCCACTGTCGTGACTTTAGTCCAAACGCCGACTACAACTGAGAGCTCTTCACATCGCCCCCTGCTGGCGGGCAGCAACTATGCTATTAAAAACCGGTTCGAAGGCGGCGTATTCCTGATTTTATGAATGAAAAACAACTCTAATATTGTGCGTGTAAAAAAGGGGGCGTGTTCAACATTATTCAGTCTGTAAAAAGGTCGTTTGTTTGTTGATGGAATATTATGTCATTAATATTAAACTTAATTAACGATTAACCGACCTTGACTGAACCAGATTCTGTGTAAATAAAGTTAAATTGAATTTAAATGTAATGGACTTGTCAACGCCAGTTAGCAGCGTCAGCATGCTAACATTCTAAATAATACTGCAAACAGCTACATTTCAACACGCTAACATGTTCGCTGAACACAGACTCGTAAGCCAGGATGAAGGACACAGCTTTAATACAACTGTTAGCAACAGTAAAACTTAATTACTTAAGAATCGTGAAGTTGTGATTGACGTTCCTAGGTTTCCAAGATGGCGGACAGGCTCGCGCGCAGAGTCACTATTTGATTAATCGTTTAATTCATCAAATGTTTTTACTGCTCATTTAGAAATCTCATGCGTCAATGACAAGACCTGCGTCCTCAGAATCTACCCATCGTTACCAGGTTAACCTCCTCCCGCTGACACGCACCCGGGCCCGGCTCTCGTGCACGGCGCGCTCTCGGTCACGCGCCTCCGGAGGCGGAGGCGGCAGCAAAGCCCCGACAGGAGGCGCACCGCCGGACCGACTCCAGCTTCACCCACAGCCGCATCCCCTCATCCTGCGGGCTCAGTCAGCGCTCCCGGCGGGTAAGGACACCTTTGCGGTGCGTCGTGCTATTTTTCCCGGCTTGTTTGCGTGTTGTTGCCCGGTGGTCGGTTCACCGCATGCGGCTTCGGTTCAGCCGTCACAGCGCAGCTCCGACGGGCTGGAATGTGTCGGTTTTCATGGATCCGGGAGTGCGTGGCTTTGACTGTTCGCGCACGCGCGCGCACGCACGCAAGCGCTGGTGTGTGGAACACAAAGATATTCAGGTTCGTTCAACAGTTTAACGCGTAAAAGTGAGCCGAGATTCGCGGGAACAAATAAAAACGCGCAAAGTGAGAAAAGTGTGACCCTCACCTGAGGGGCCGCGCGTGCACCCGTGCGTCGCCTGGGCGTCGTGTTTACCTGCTGCTGGTCATGATGATGTTGACAAACCGACCACGGCGGAGCCAAGAGTCACTTCTGGCCCGTTTGATGTGGTTTGGTTCACACATGAAATACGCGAAAGCGCCGATTTCAAAGAAAGATGAGAAGAGAGAAAAAGAGAAATGATGGACAGAAGGTCTGAAACACAGAGAGACGAGTGTGGACGAAGCTTCACTGACGGAGTTCACCTGCGAGTCCCTGAAGGCATCACTGGTGTGGAAAACACACTCCATGGGTGACCAGCAGGTGTGTGTGTGTGTGTGTGTGTGTGTGTGTGTGTGTGTGTGTGTGTGTGTGTGTGTGTGAGTGAGAGTGACCCAGATTACTGCCCACACCAAACCGGCTGTAATCTGAACGTGGTTTGGATGCTGTGGTCGTGTGTGTTGAGGATCTCGTGGTTTCTGCTGTGGTCCATCAGGTGGAGGAGCGGCTTTAGCTCAGCTCCAACCCAGCATGGTTTTGGTGCGTTGGACAGGAGAGGACAACCCTGGAGACAGCTGGTCCTCCGTCCACGTCTGAACGCAGAGGCGGCTTTTATTCTGACGGGACTGAAGCTCCCGCTGGGCCCAGGTCTTCAGGGAGAACTAGCAGCTCCTCCTCCTGGTGTCCTCCTTGGCGGTGCTGGGATTATCCATCCTGGCTCCTCCTGACACCAGCTCACCATTGTTGTTTGACCCCCACGCTGCTGCGCTCGCCGGGGACGACTGTCGCTAATTGCTCTGGCATTTGCAGATACAGAGGAGCCATTAAACAGGCTTTCATCGTGGGAGGAGCCGTGTGTGTTCACTAGCGCCTGACAACAACGTAGACTCGTCCGCGACAGTCATCAATAACAGTCATCAATAACAGTCGTCCACGACAGTCGTCAATAACAGTCATCAATAACAGTCATCAATAACAGTCGTCCACGACAGTCATCAATAACAGTCATCAATAACAGTCGTCCACGACAGTCATCAATAACAGTCATCAATAACAGTCGTCCACGACAGTCATCAATAACAATCGCCCACGACAGTCGCCACACCGCCCACGACAGTCATCAATAACAGTCGCCCACGATAGTCGCCCCAGGTTATCCATTTAAATCATCACGTCATCAATAACAGTCGCCCCATGACAGCCGCTGGCCACACGGCCCACAAATATTTTCGCCCACGCATAGTCGCCACAACAGTCGCCCAGCCCACAGTCAATAATAACAGTCAATAATAACAGTCGTCCACGACAGTCGCCAATAACAGTCGTCCACGACAGTCAATAATAACAGTCAATAATACACCCACAAATAGCCGCCAATAACAGTCGTCCACGACAGTCAGCCAAGTCGCCAACAGGACACGTCCACATGGACCTCCATCACCTCCTCTCCTTTCCTTCTCCTCCCCTGCTCCTCCTCTCCTCCTCCCTCTGCTCTCTCTCCTCCTCCCTTCCCATCCCTCCTCCTCTCTGCCTCACCTCTCCCTCCTCCTCTCTTTCTCCTAGGCTGAGGCTCGAGCTTGGTTTTATAGACCGTCACATGACCTGCAAGCTTTTATTATTCCTGGTGTTGTCATGATGTTTTGTGCTCTGTTGCCGACAACAATTTGCAATTTTCTAATATTTTAGATAACTAACTTATGTATTTATTGTGAAATGTGAATGTGCTGTTGTCAGACCTCTCTTTCCCTCCTCTCTCTTCCCTCCTCCCTCTTCTCTCTCCCTTTCTCTCCTCCTCCTCCTCTCTCCTCCTCCTCTTTCTCTCCCTCTCCTTCCTCTTTCTCTCTCCTCCTCCTTCTCTCCTCTCTCCTCTCACATCTGTGTTAGCGGTGGCTGGGCTGTTGCAGATTAGCCTCCCCTGGAGCCTCCCACCCGCAGCGCGGCGGTGGCATCGGCGTAACGGTGGAGGACGGTGAGCTGGATGAACTTTATAGCGACAGGCAACGGATTATTTGCAGCAGGGGCAGAGGAACGGTGGAGGAACAAGCTGACGTCTTCTGTGTCACTGCTGACTGGATCACCACCTCTTCTGTGTCTACATCCACCAGAGCGCTGATGTTCTAAAGAAAATGAACTTCCCCAAACAGCTTGTGTTCACTAGTACCATCACCGTTTCTGGAGAGACGTTGATGTTGAGTTTTTCTCAGATGTTATGCAGCGGTGTGTGTGTGTGTGTGTGTGTGTGTGTGTGTGTGTTGGCGTGTCACTAATGGCGTGTGTGCTCTGTTGTTGTGGCGTCTCTGCTGAACGCTGTTGACAGCTCTCCTCCGTGGGTTGAGCTACAGTCGTTTTTTCTCTCCCACCATCATGAAACTGGCTGGACCTCAGTCATAACCGCGTCCATCTGACAGCTAGAGCTAAAACTCATCAGAAAAGCACAAGAAAGACAACGTTCAGAAGGGAGGGCCAGAGTCCAGTCAATCAGGGTTGAGGATAGTTTAAGGTAGGTTTGTCTGGACCGCTGGAACTGTTGTTGTTAAGTGCTGAAAAGTTTGCTGTTGTTATTTTTCCTGTTGTTTAGCGCTTAACGGGCGCCGTGTCCTGGACGCCAGCCAAGAGGTCGAGTTAGGTGACACAGCTTGACCTAAACTTGAGAGACGGGTTGAAGTTAGTTTGAGTCAACGGTCACAAAATGCTAAGACTGCAGTTAGCCTTTCACTGAAGGAAGGCTGGCAGACGCCAACGTAGCTCAGGTAATATGTGACCTGCCGAGTCCGAGGGAGTTTCAGCGACCAACGCGACGGGGTGGCGCGGCTTTGGTCTTAGTCGGGCTGAGCTTGATACCGCGGTTGCCGGGGTGATGAAGAGGGAGCACACAAAGGTCGATGCCAGGTTCTTGTGCCGGCTGATGTAGGTCACTGAGGACCGGTGGCCTCTTTTCTCTGCGGCTCTCACACAAAAGAACAGGCAGCTTTGAAAACCACAGAGGAGTCAAACGGGCCTGCAGACGGTCGTAAAGCTGAGGCGGACAGGACGGAATTAGTCCAGTACCAGACCACAACATCGTCAGCAGACACAGCAGACCTCAGACGGCCCAACACCCACCCTTTACATGATCTGGTCCGGTCCGGTCTGGTGTGGTTTGGCCGGTTTTGATCCAGTCTGATCTGGCCTGGCTTTTGGCTTTGGTCTGGTCCGTCTTTGTCTGGTCCGGGTCTTGTCTGGTCCGGACCTGGTCTGGTCTGCCTCTGGTTTGTTCTGGTCTGGTCCTGGTCTGGCTTTGTTCTGGTCTGGTCTGGCCTGGTCTGGCCTGGTTTGTTCTGGCCTGGTCTGCTTTGTTCTGGTCCGGTCTGTCTGGCCTGGCTTTGTTCTGGTCTGGTCTGGTCTGGCCTGGTTTGGATTTTGTTTCTGGTCTGCCTGGTCTGGTCTGGTCTGCTTGTCTTGGCCTGGCCCTGGTCTGTTCTGGTCTGGCTCCGGTTTGTTCTGGCCTGGTCTGGTCTGGTCTGGTCTGGTTTGTTCCTGGTCTGGCTCTGGTCTGGTCTTCGCCTGGTTCAAGCTTGTTCTGCTGGCACACTAACTAATAGAAGTGCTTGTTTATCTCAGACATTAATTAATATTAATTAATTAATTAATTAATTAGTTAGTTAACAGAAGGAAATTCTTTTGCATCACAACCAGTCACCACTAGAGGGCGGGTTGCAAATACTGACGCAGGGTCCATCGATCTGCTAATACAGTGTTACGGTTAGGGGCAGATGTGTGTGTGGATAACTGTGTGTGTGTGTGTGCGTGTGTGTGTGTGTGTGTGCGTGTGTGTGTGTGAGAGACTCTGCAGGCTACCAAGGACAGAAACACATTTTCACTCACACTTCCGCTTATCTTCTTTTTCTAACCCCCTCCCTCCACACACACACACACACACACACACACACACACACACACACACACACACACACACACACAGTGCACTGATATTCAGTTAAAGGGGGGATGGTTAATTTTAATGACTTGTGCAGGAGGAAGCTGTGATTTGGTTGAAGTTCGGCTGGCACCAGGCGGAATTCCTAATCCTCTCATTTGGAAGCTTTGAGGATCCTGCCTGTGTGTGTGTGTGTGTGTGTGTGTGTGTGTGTGTGTGTGTGAGAGAGAGAGAGACAGAGAGAGAGAGAAAAGAAAATGTCTTTGTTTTCTATTTTAGCAGGAAAAATCTGTCTGTCTTTGGAAAGAGACTAAAAACCAGCCTGGTTACTGTTGATGCACACTGTGATGATGGTGATGGTGATGACAGGGTCCCTGGTTGGTTTCAGGCTGGTTCCAGGATGATTCCAGGATGATTCCAGGCTGGTTTCAGGCTGGTTCCAGGATGATTCCAGGCTGGTCTCAGGCTGAATCCCTGCTGGTTTCAGGCTGATTCCAGGCTGGTTTCAGGATTTATTTCCCAGGCTGATTCCAGATGATTTCAGACTGTCCTGGCTGGTTTCCCAGGCGATTCCAGGCTGGTTTCAGGCTTATTCCAGCCTGATTCCAGGCTGGTTCCAGGCTGATTCCAGTCTGGTTTCAGGCTGGTTCCAGGCTGGTTTCAGGCTTAGCCAGGCTGGTCCCTGGCTGGTTCTAGGCTGGTTTGCGCTTATTCCAGGCTGATTCCAGGCTGGTTTCAGGCTGGTTTCAGGATGATTCTCAGGCTGATTCCAGGATGATTTCGTGACTGGTCCCCTCGCTGGTTTCAGGCTGGTTCCAGGATGATTCCCAGGCCGGTTTCCAGGCCGGTTCCAGGATGATTCCAGGCTGTTTCAGGCTGGTCCCTGGCTGGTTTCAGGCTGATTCCAGGCTGGTTTCAGGTTGGTTTCAGGATGATTTCAGGCTGATTCCAGGATGATTTCAGACTGGTCCCTGGCTGGTTTCAGGCTGATTCCAGGCTGGTTTCAGGCTTATTCCAGCCTGATTCCAGGATGATTCCAGGCTGATTCCAGGCTGGTTTCAGGCTGGTCCCTGGCTGGTTCCAGGCTGGTTTCAGGCTGTTTTCAGGCTGGTCCCTGGCTGGTTTCAGGCTTATTCCAGGCTGATTCCAGGCTGGTTTCAGGTTGGTTTCAGGATGATTTCAGGCTGATTCCAGGCTGGTTTCAGGCTGGTTCCAGGCTGGTTCCAGGCTGCTCCCAGGCTGCTTCCAGGCTGCTCCCAGGCTGGTTCCAGGCTGCTTCCAGGCTGCTCCCAGGCTGGTTTCAGGCTGGTCCCTGGCTGCTCCCAGGCTGGTTCCAGGCTGCTCCCAGGCTGGTTCCAGGCTGCTCCCAGGCTGCTCCCAGGCTGGTTTCAGGCTGGTTCCAGGCTGGTTCCAGGCTGGTTCCAGGCTGCTCCCAGGCTGGTTCCAGGCTGGTCCCTGGCTGCTCCCAGGCTGGGGGGTAAATGGGGGGCAGCCGTGTGCTTCCGGGGCCATTAGCGGAGGCGAGCGGCTGCTCCAGCCAATCACACACTCTGCTGATCTCTGATGGAGGAACCTGCTGACGGTTTGCTGCTGCTTTGATGTCTGGGAGCAGATCAGCTGAGGACGTTCCAGACCTCGGCTCTGGTTAGAAGGCTCCTCCAAAGGTCTGCTCCGGAGACAGCAGCCCCCGGAGGAGCTGTGAGCGCTGCGCCGTGATTGGCTCCTCCTCTTATCTGGCCTCCTCGCCGTGGCGTGCTTTCATTAATGGTGATTTATTGGAGGGCTCTCGGGAACACGGGTGGTGGCGGTGAGGTGGGCTGTAGTGGCGCCGCCTGGCCTCGCCCCCGGTGATTGATGAACGCAAACACAAAGCAGGAACAACAAGGAGCGCTGGAGTCCTGCTGCTCCAGGGAGGCAGACTCGTGTGCTCCTGCACGTCTCCCAGGTGACGCTCGGCCGCGGCCACGGCTTTGGGATGAGCTGGCACTCATTCCAGACGCTGGTAATAACACCTGTTATTACAGGAAGGCCTGCAGTTCTTCAGTGAACATGCTAGTTCCCATAGCAACGCTACAGCACACTGTTCTGCCAGCTATCGCCGAGCTTCTTCCTCTTCTTCTCTCCTTTATTTTGAGCTCATGAGACGTTTCCCGACTCTAAACTCTCCTTTGGAAAACACGAAAAAAGAAGAAAAGAAGCAGGAAAGTCAGGAGGAGAAGTTTGAAAGACAAAGAAAAGGTTAATAGCTCTCCTGCTGCTCAGGTGTTCGCAGTCATTCTGTCAAACGTTGGTTCCTCTTCTTCTCTCTTTTTATCTGTTCTTGTTGACTATATTTAGAAAGAGACGTGGGAGAGGAGGTCAGGCGCAGAAGAAGAACAGACCAGCTGTGTTGCCATGGTAGCAAGTTAGCAAACGCTGTAGGAGTGAGGTTTACATGGTACCTGTGTTAGCGGGTGCTCACAGCCCTCACGCTAGCACGCTAGCGGCTGTTCACACAAGCACGTTAGCTACGCAGCGGCGCAGCTTATCGACCCCGTCCGCGACTCCACCGCCCAGCGCCCTTGGGAAACCTTCTCAAGGGCGCTGGGTGGAGGGTCTGAGGAACAGTCCTGGCGTCTCTATGGAGACCACCACTGCAGAGAGGAACGGCTGCATCAGCCCAGCGACGGTTTCGTTAGCGTGCAGGTAGCCGCGAGAGCCGAGACGAGCAAATTCTAACCTTGGTTAGCCTGAAGAAGCCGTGGCTCCACAACCCTCCTGAGAAGAGAAGAGAAGAGAAGACGCGCCCCTTCTTCTTCTACAGCAGGAGGGCGTGGCGGCGTTCCCAGATAACATCTGACGGCTTGAATAAACCTTCAGATCCGTGAAAGATGAGCTAGCGGCGTTAGCAGCACAGATGAGCAGGTCTGTCACACCTTCATGTTTGTCCTCCTTCTCCCCTTTCGTTACTTCGTTCCTTCATCATCTTTTTCCTCTGAGGCCTCCGGTTAACCTCCCCCTCAGCACCCCTCCCCCCGGTGACCTGGCTCACCCCTTCCTCCCCTCCTCCGCCCTCCTCTCTTTCTCCCTGGAGGCAGCAGAATTTACATCTCGATACATCGGCTCGCCTCCCGGCAGAGGCGAGAACGGATGGCGCCTTGCCAGCACCATGAGTTACCGTGGCGATCGCGGGCGGAGACAGCTCCTGTTTGCTGGCCACTTCATCACCGTGAGCGGTGGGAGAGGGAGGAGAAAAAACAGGAAGAAAAAGGAGGGAGGAGGCAGAAAAACACAGCAGAGCGCGGAGGAGGAGATGGCAGAGACGGAACATCATCATTACAGATGAAGAATACCAGACTGACCCCAGGTCAGATAAGCACCCCTCGGTGGAGCAGAAGAACGTCTCCCTCCACCTGAGGAGCGATGGACGCTGTCAGGACCTGTGGAGGAGTGGTGACATCAGCAGCCGCAGCGCGGCGCTGATGCTCGGCTCCGCCCACCGTCTTTGTCTTCCTGGAGGCTGAATCATTCATGAGCTCCAACCTTCAGCTGTCCTCTCATTGTCCTCCACACGCTTCCTCCCCCGGCCCCTCCCCCACCTGCACGCCGTGAACAGACGACCTTCAGGACTCGCAGCTCTGCAACGCCGACGTTGGCGTGGAGACCCGCGCGTCCCATCGCCAGCACGCTGCTGGAATCGGTGTTGCACCTGTGTCTGGCTGGCCGTCATGACTGTGCTAGCATGCTAACGTTGTGTCAGCTGATGTGTTCTTTGATGAAGCCACTGTTGACGCGGTAACGGCGCTCTGCTGCGGGCCGAACAAAGCAGACAGGAAGTCTTATCGGCTGTGCACTAACCCTGCACCAGTGACTCCTTAACCCTCAGCAGAGGCCCCTGGAGGTGTGTGTGTGTGTGTGTGTGTGTGTGTGTGTGTGTGTGTGTGTTCTGAGAGCGCGAAGCCTCCGCTCGTGGTCACTCCTAGAACACGTCGCCAAATTCTGCCACTTTGATTGTTTTCTGATCGTAATTAAAGGAGACGGGAACAGACGGAGCCGCCACAGGCCGCCGCTTCTGTCAATGAGGCCACTTAGAATAACACCCCCCCACACACACACGCACACACACACACACGCACACACACACACACACACACAGATCACACTGAAGATAGGAAACAAGGAAACGTCTCAGAATCATGATGGTGCTCTGGTGTGTGTGTGTGTGTGCGTGTGCGTGTGTGTGTGTGTGTGTGTGGCTAATTGGAGTCTGCTCTCTGATTAAAATGCAGGGTGGTCATGGCTGGAAGAATGCTGAGCTGACTCTCTCTCTCCAGCTCTTTCACCATCTGCCCATGCTGTGTGAGTCAGCGCTCTCTCTCACACACACACACACACACACACACAGATGCTCTGAAACTCTAGGCTTTCCTTGGTTGACAGATCTTCTGTGTCACATGACTCATTTGTTCATCAGGCTAAACCTGATTTCTCAGTTTAAACTCTCCTGTCGTTTATGACCCCCCTCCCCTCCTCTCTGGCTCTGTTGACCCCCCCACCGCAGGCCCTAAGTGGATTAAATGGATTTGAAAGCTGAGCCACTGCTACGCTAATAGCACTTCTTAAATTTGAAGCAATTTACAGGATTCATTTGAATGAATCAAAGCAGCAGGATGGTAACGGAGATGAACGAGGAGCTCTCAGACGCTCAGAGCAGCTCCACCTCACAGGCTGCTACACTTAGCCGCTAACGCCTGTCCTAGAGAACAGCCAAGCTAGCGCTGCTCGCTTCCAGAAGATGCTAACACTCAGCATGTGACTGTGAAGGACAAATGTCTGCGTGAAGACGGGTCCAAAGTTTGGACCCTCCAACAGGCCTGAAGACCAGATGAGATGTCCCACAAATGTCCTCACTTTGCTAGTAGAATGTGTATTTTAGTACTCAGTACATGGCATGTACAAGAACACACACACACGTTGTGAAGGTTAAATGCTGGCGTGTTGTCATGTGTGGTTCTTGTTTTGGGCCCCTGCTGGCTCTGCTAGTCCTGCTGCTGCGCTCTTCCTCCTCCTCTTCCTCCTCTTCCTCCTCGTCATCCATGTAAATCAGACCTGCACACTTTGTCCATGCATCACTGGAAGTATGAGTCAGCACTTTCTTGCTGCAGCCATGTTGACGGTTAGCGGTTAGCGGCTAGCTGCATTAATAAAATGCACCTCTAGGCGTGAGCACGTTGACGTGCTGGATGAGGGAAGCAGGACGCCGGCAGAGGCGGAGCCTCCCCTGGCGTGTGTTCGGAGGAGCGTCTTCTGCTCTGGGGAGCTCTACAGGAACTTCCTGTGACAAACAGGAGTGTGTAATCATTCATCAGCTGAGCGGGGCCTCCCTGGGCCGCTCCACAAGATGAAAGGCTAACACCACGTCAGGGGGCTGCTGTCATGTTCCATCACGCAGACGGGCTGTGAGCAGCGTCCCAACGTCAGACCAGACCCTCGTCTCGCGTCTCCTCAGCTGAGGACACACTGCGAGTGTGTGAGTGGAGGAGCGCATGAATAATAGAGAGGGAACACGTTCCTGCTGAATGTTTGATGATGTGAAAGTGAGCAGGAAAAGTGTGTGTGTGTGTGTGTGTGTGTGTGTGTGTGATGCTGAAAGGCTGGAATCACAGGAGTGTGAGGAAAGAGTCAACACAGCTGTGGTAGCGGTGCATGCTGGGAGCTCTGGGACCGATGGATCCACTAACACACTCATTGGTTGTGTTTTTCCACAGTTTCTCCCGCGGCAACCATTTCCTGTTTATGTTTACTCTCTCTCTCTCTCTCTCTCTCTCTCTCTCTCTCTCTCTCTCTCCCTCTCCCTCCCTCCCTGCAGGTGAATTCTGCTGGATCAGCTGACCCGTTGGTTCTGTCCGTGCGTAGCCAGGGGGAGGAGCTGATGATTGGACGGCAGCAGGGCGAGCTGTGATGGCGAGCGGTACGGCTGATGATGTCACCAGTGTTGGGTGTTGTGTGTGTGTGAGGTTTGAGGTGTGTGTGTTTGCCGTGCAGCAGCAGACGGTGCCGGAGGTGTGAGTGCTGAGCAGAACCAGCTGAACGTCCCCGTGGGCGAGCACGGCACCTGGGCCACAGCCATGACCAACCTGGGGATCCTGCCTGTGGGCATCAGCGGGCAGCAGCTCCTCCCAGGTACCAGCAGGCCACAGGTGTGAGGACCTGAGAGAAGACGGGATCCTGAACGCACCTCCACTTTTTGTTCCTTTTGCTGCCTGTGAACTTTCCCTTTCAGGGAATGACCCCCCCACCTGAACCACAACCATCACCACTGAACCCCTGACCTTCAGCCTGACCTTCAGCCTGACCTTCAGCCTGACCCTCACCCTGACCTTCACTCTGACCTTCCCTCTGACCTTCACCCTGACCTTGACCTAAACCCAGTTCTAGTCGGAACCGGCAAACACACATGTGAGCAGCAGACATGTGACAGAAATGTCCTCACTTTGCAGGTGAAATGTCTACTCTGGTCTGTGGAGTGACAACACACACACACACACACACACACACACACACACACGTGCACACTAGGCAGCTACACACCACAGCATGGAACCAAAGTCACATGTGAGTTTTGACCGTTGGCGTTTTTCCACGTTGAGGGTTGTTTCCTGTGACGGATGTTTGAGGGTCTTTCATGGTTCTGGTGGGAGGTTCTTCCTCTGGTTCCTCTGCTGTTGCCGTGAGCAACGACTGCGCTCGCTGCGGCTCCGGCAGAAAAGCTGCGAGCGAAAGCGGCTGCTGGTGACGATGATGAATGTGCGGCTGCACCTTGTGTAATTTACCTGTTGGGGTTATCGCAAACAGCAGTAAGGAGTTTTCCTCAGACCTGAGGAATGAAGCTGTTTGCTCAGACACACACCAGCGTTCATCTCCCCACCAGGAGGACTTCTGCTGCTTCCACGGCAGCCAGACAACCCGGGGCTGGTTGGGGCAGGTGTCAGGCTGTAACCGACTGTTGTTGGACTGTAAACGACTGTTGTCAGACTGTATCCGACTGTTGTCGGGCTGTAACCGACTGATCTGTCGAACTGTAACTGACGGTTGTCAGGCTGTAACCAACTGATCTGTCAGACTGTATCCTACTGTTGTTGGACTGTAACCAACTGATCTGTCAGACTGTATCCTACTGTTGTTGGACTGTAACCGACTGTTGTCAGGCTGTAACCGACTGTTGTCAGGCTGTATCCTACTGTTGTCAGGCTGTAACTGACTGAGCTGTCAGGCTGTAACCGACTGTTGTTGGACTGTAAACGACTGTTGTCAGACTGTATCCGACTGTTGTCGGGCTGTAACCGACTGATCTGTCGAACTGTAACTGACGGTTGTCAGGCTGTAACCAACTGATCTGTCAGACTGTATCCTACTGTTGTTGGACTGTAACCGACTGTTGTCAGGCTGTAACCGACTGTTGTCGGGCTGTAACTGACTGCGACCTGTGACCTTTGACCTGTACAGTTCTCTGCTGAATCCAGAGACGAGTACAGTACCAACAGTCTCAGTTGTGTTGTTGTTGTCATGGATACCGGTCTGACTGTACAGTCCCTTTGCTGCTGGATTAGCGTTTCTCTTCTTAGCTTAGCCTAGCCTAGCCGAAGGCCCGTGCTCTAACGTCTGTTCCATTGTTCTGTCGAGACTCTCTGTGCCTGCAGAGGTTCGAGCCCAGCCTGGGACTCATCACGCCCGTCAGCCCCATGATGGCGGGCATCAGCCTGGTCCCGCCCCCACTCGCCCCCCCCGATGTGCCGCTGATCAAGGAGATCATCCACTGCAACGGCTGCACGCTCTTCCCTCAGAACCCCAGTAAGACGCTCCTGCAGGACCCTGTTGAGGGACTCGGTAGTCAGGAGAAGCTAATGTGTCCTTTCAGCCTTCAGGGCTGCTCAGACAGGTCCAGGGTCAGTTTAGGACAGCGCAGGTGCTTCTGTTCCACACCTGTCCCAGCTCCGCCTCTATCCTGATGCTGATGCTGTCATCCTACAGACCTGCCCCCTCCCTCCACGCGGGAGCGCCCGCCTGGTTGTAAGACGGTTTTCGTGGGCGGTTTACCCGAGAACGCCACCGAGGAGGTCATCAGGGAAGTGTTTGAGCAGTGCGGAGAGATCGCCGCCATCCGCAAGAGCAAGAAGAACTTCTGCCACATCCGCTTCGGCGAGGAGTCGACGGTGGACAAGGCTCTCTACCTGTCGGGCTACAGGATGCGGATCGGCTCCAGCACCGACAAGAAGGACTCGGGGAAGATCCACGTGGACTTCGCCCAGGCCAGAGACGACCTGTACGAGTGGGAGTGCAAACAGCGTCTGCTGGCCCGGGAGGAACGCCACCGCCGCAAGATCCAGGAAGGGCAGCTGCGGCCGCCCTCGCCCCCGCCCATCGCCCACTACTCGGAGCACGAGGCGGCGCTGCTGGCGGAGAGGCTGCGAGGTGAGAACAGGCGCCCATCGATTAGCCCCGCTAGCTCACGCTAACACGCCGCGGAGGCACTGGCCCTGCCCGGGTCCTCTCGGCTGAGAGCACGTCGCTGCCGCTCTACCACTTCCTGTTTTAGCAGCTGTGACATCACCAGTGAAAACGTTCAACAGGAAGTTCAGCCGGACTCAACCAACCGCGTTTCCTGTTCACGGCGCCAAACTGACATTCGAACATTCAGAGCTAGAAGACGCACACGCACACACACACGCGCACACACACACACACACACACACACACATTTAAATGATAATGCAACAGAACAGAGTGAATTAGAGTATTAAATGAGCTCAACACAGGCGCTAAGAACACGTTTGCGCTCTGATAAGAGCTCATTCAGGCGGCGCCAGATTACAGCCACATTACAGCGAGCACAATGAGGCGCCGCTGAAAGGCTGACGGCAGGACGGATGTAAATGTTCCTCTGCTGTTTGAAGTGAAGAATGAACTCAGAGGTTGTTCTCACACACACACACACACACACACACACTCACACACACACTCACTGCTTGTTTATGTTGGCTGAGCAGCTAAGCGGATTCCGACGCTAACCTGGAGAGAAAGCATCTTGCTAGCAAAGCGATGGCGGCGAGAAGCTGCTGTGGGTGGATCCAGCGCCAGCCAAGACCTGACCTCTGACCTCTGACCTGTGTCCTGACAGATGACCAGCAGTTCAGCGGGGCTGCGGGGGTTCTCTTCGCCTGGATCGACCGCGGCGAGGTCAACCGCCGCACCTCCAATCAGTTCTACTCCATGATCCAGTCGGCCAACAGCCACGTGCGGCGCTTGATGGTGGAGAAGGCGCAGGAAGAGGAGGAGATGGAGCGCGCCAAGGACGCCTACAAGGCCGCTCTGCTGGCCGTCCTGACCCAGTGTAAGAACACCTCCTCACTCCCAACAGTCAGTCAGCAGGCAGCCGGGGAGACTCCAGGTGAGTTCTGGCCTGGTTCTGGAGCGCAGAGCTGCAGTGGGCGGAGCCAGGAAGTGTCACCTGACCCAGGTCCCTCCACTCTGGAGGTCCCGGTCGTTCTGGTAGGTGTCGTCTGAGGCAGGAGTTTGGTTGGAAGCAGAACCGCCGGCGGGCGTAACGGATGGAGGCGAGTGTCGCAGAGGAAGGAGCTGAGGTCCTCTCAGCTCCGTCTCCATGACAACACTCCTCCATCTCTTTCACCATCAGATCCTTCTGAGCTGTGAGCTCGCAGCCTCCTTCCATTACAGCTGCCTTTCTGCTAAAGGGGCGGCAGAGCCCCGCCCCTGTTTACAGAGCCCCGCCCCCACCAGCAGAACCCCACCCCCATCAGCAGAGCCCCGCCTCTAGCAGCAGAGCCCCACCCCATCAGCAGAGCCCCGCCCATTACTGCAGCGGCCCAACACCAGCCAGGATCTAGTTTGTCTTATGTGCATGTTGCCGTGTCAACCAGGCGGTAAGTCCAGAGCCGCCCCCTGCTGTGTGTCTGGTTTTTGAGTCAGAGCGAAGTCAATGTTTCCGAACAGAAGGTAAAGATGTGGCGGGACGGGCGACCGCCGCAGCCTGGAAACGTTGCCTTTGTCAGCCCGGAAGCTACAGCTAAGCACCAAACAGAGAGACCTGAGGTCACGACACCCAGCAAGGCTGCTGACCGTCACAAACCATGACGACCGGGCTCTTGTGCAGCTCCACGGGACTCGGGGTTGGTTGGAGAACAAACCTTTAGCCATTTTCAGGCTGATTTAGCTGCTGCTCACGTTAGCACGAAGAACAAACTGATCCACAAGCCCAGGTCTCCACTCAGGCTAATGCTAATGCTAGCTTGTATATAGCTTCACAGACCATGAGCAGAGAAGATCGGCTCTTTGACCTTTGAACTGGTGTTAGCGTTAGCAGCCGCCCAGCCGCTAACATCAACCTGGTGTTGTTGAGCCTGAGGTCTCTCTGCTGGGTGGGCCTCGCTACCACCTAAATGGTTGTTTTCTCTCAATCCTCCTCCTCCTCCTCCTCTGTCTCCTCTTCTTCTTCCTCCTCCTCCCCCTCCTCCTTCTCCTCTTACTCCTCCTCCTCTATCTCCTCCTCTTCCTCCTCCTCTGTCTCCTCCTCCCCCTCATCCTCCTCCTCTTCCTCCTCCTCCTCCCCCTCATCCTCCTCCTCCTCTTCCTCTTCCTCCTCCTCTGTCTCCTCCTCCTCCCCCTCATCCTCCTTCTCCTCTTACTCCTCCTCTATCTCCTCCTCTTCCCCCTCCTCCCCCTCATCGTCCTCCTCCTCTTCTTCCTCGTCTGTCTCCTCCTCCCCCTCGTCCTCCTCCTCCTCCTCCTCTCCTTCCTCCTCCTCCTCCTCCTCTTCCTCCTCCTCTGTCTTCTCCTCCCCCTCTTCCCTCCTCATGACAAATCCATGCATACACCTGAGCGCCTCATTCAATGGGTTTCTCTTCATGTGTAACTACAATCAGATTTGTGCCTCCTTCTCCTCCCCCTCCTCCTCCTCCTCCTCCTCCTCTTCCTCTTCCTCCTCCTCTTCTTCCTCCTCCTCCTTCTCCTCTTACTCCTCTTCTTCTATCTCATCCTCCTCCTCCTCCTCCTCATCCTCCTTCTCCTCTTACTCCTCCTCTTCTATCTCATCCTCCTCCTCCTCCTCCTCCTCCTCCTCCTCCTCCTCCTAGTTGACCAGATCACGGCTGTATTCGCTGCCTCCTCCAGACAGAAGGCCTGGGATCATTTCTCCAAGGCTCAGAGGAAGAACATTGACATGTGGAGAAAACAGTGTGAGGTTGGTACGACCTTCATCACCATCATCACCATCACCGGACAGACAGACAGTCAGTCAGACAGACAGTAACAGGCAGTCTGGCCATCAGGTCCTCCGTGTTCTGGGGTCTACCTGTAAAGAGCCGTTGCCATGGCAACGGGGAAGTCCAGGTTTCAGGGTGTGATCAGTGAGTCAGAGTCCGGCAGGAGGAGCTTTACCACCCTCCGGTGGTCCTCTGTTCAGCTGGTCCCCTCAGGGGCCTCCCAGAGTCACCCAGGGGCCTCCCAGAGTCACCCAGGGGCCGCCCAGAGTCGCCTCATTGACCCCGCCCCTGCTCTGTGGAGGCTCTAGTAGGGACGAGTGGACCAGCTTCAGCCTCGTTGGTGCTCTTTCTGAGGTAAAGGGGGGTCGGGGGCGAGTGAGTCATCACTTCCTGTTCCTGCTTCAGGCGTCAGCCAGTCCTGGGAGGGTCACGTGACCACACGAGCGCAGCAGCTCAGTGGTCAACCGTGATTGGCTGCGCTCAGTCAGGTGATCTCTGCCTCGTACGGGACATCAGATAATCACAAACAGGTGGTTGGTGTTGACCGTGGGCGGGGCTCCAAACAGGCCCCTCCCCCAAAGAAATGGTGCATCCCTTTGGCAGCGAGCGCGACAGGAAGCGTCTCCTTCAGTTTCCTGCAGCTGGTGAAATAAAAGCTTCCAGGGTGAGGTTGTGGCTCCACCCACAGCGACCTGCGGCGTGACGTCCTGACCGTCTGTTCCAGGAGCTGAGGAGCGCCTACAGCGAGGAGGTGACGGGCATCCGGCGGGAGGAGGAGATGGAGATGTCGGAGGACGACTCTGAAGAAAGTCCCTGCAAGAGGGCGCGAACGGGTGAGCCGCCGTCCCAGCCACCCCCGTCCGCCAGGGACTGTTGTCATAGCAACGGCTTGTGCCGCCGCAGGCGCGTATGAACAGACTCTGAAGGAGGAGAACGACTCCCTGCGCTGGCAGCTGGACTCGTACAAGAACGAGGTGGAGCTTCTGAAGAAGGAGCAGCTTAGAAACAGTCGGCCAGACCAGGAGCAGGCGCTCAGTCCGCCGCACGGCCCAGATGTTCACGTCCAGCTGCTGCAGCAGAGTCTCCACAGCATGCAGCAGGTCGGTCCTCCGCCACCGCCTCCAGGGGTGCTGGTCTGGGCTTCCCCCAGTGGACACGCTGGTTGAACTGGTTTGTGCCGTTTCTCCTCCAGCAAGTGCTGAGTCTGCAGGACACACTGAGGAGCAAGGAGGCGGAGCTAGAGCAGGTGAAGGAGGAGCATCGCTGCCTGGAGGGCCAGATGCACGTCCTGCAAGCCAAGGTGTGTCCTCCCCGTTGCCGCGGAGACGAGGATAAACACGTTAGCTAGCTTGGTTAATGCTGTCAGAGACACTAACTCTTCTGCTTGTCTGCAGCTGCTCAGCACCGACGTGGAGGCTGTGGACGGAAGCCACGCAGAGCCCCGCCTCCAGGTACACACCTGGGCCCCACACAGCTGTGAGTGTGTGTGTGTGGGAGAGCGACACACACACACACTCACAGCTGTGTCTACCCACTAGCACCACCTGCTGTTACATGAAGAAATCTGTCCATTTGTGTGTGTGTGTGTTCCAGGGGCGCGGTGGGGGGGTTCCTCACCTGTTCCACAGCAGAGGGCGGAGGGCGGAGGCCGTGGTGAAGGCAGGACTGGTGTCAGAGAAGGAGGCGGTGCTGCTCGGTGAGTCTGTTGAGAAGGTGTGAGAGCTCCACGTTCTCCAGAGGAAGGTTTGAAGGTCTGAAGGCTCCTGAGCAACGTTCTCCCTTTTAACGCCGTTTGTGAACGTGACCCCCGGCTGAAGCTGCTGCACCGTTACCATGACGCCTCCTGAGTCTTCCCGGGTTGCCAGTTAGCTGCTGACGCTGTTTCCGGGTGTGTGGGCTACGTCTGCTGCTGTTGAACACCCGCTGGTGGATGGTGGCGTCCTGACTCGTCGGGGTTCTTTTGACAGTTTTACACATAATTAACTGAGTTAACTGAATTCAGGCTTCATGTAGCAACACGAGGTCCATCGGCGGCCTGCGGAGGCGCAGCGGCTCTCTGTTAGCTTAGCATCAGAGGCCTGCGAGCGCCTCAGAGCAGCAGAAGGTCGCTGCTCCCACACGCTTTCACTCCTGATGGACTCGTCGTTAGGGTCAGGGGTCACAGGTCACAGGAGCGCCCCTTTAAAGTATCTCATTTCAGGAATCAGAGACGCCTGTCTTCTGTCCTCCTGCAGTGGACAAACGTGTTTGTCGTCCGTCTCGGCAGGAATCATCTCAACGTTCCTCCACGTGCATCCGTTCGGCGCCAACCTGGAGTACCTGTGGTCCTACATCCAGAGACTGGACTCGCAGGTAAAGAGGAGGACCTTTGTCCCGACCAGGTGAACCTGGTCAAACCTGCCGTCTTTGTCCTGCTGTCTTTGTGAGGACATTCACGATGACATCATCCTGAAGCTTTCTGCACACGCTGAGCTCAGGTGACCTCTGACCTCTGGACCTCCTCCAGCCCTTGACCTTTGTTTCCATCTGTCTCAGGTGTCGGCGGCAGATCTGGAGCGCCTCATGGTCCGTCTGCCCACCATGTTCCGCCAGGAGCTGAGCGGAGTCGGAGCCAATCTGGAGAAAAGATGGACCTTCTGTGGCTTTGACAGCCTCGGCTCAGCCTGACCACACACACACACACACACACACGGTCACACACACACGCAGTCACACACACGGTCACACACACGGTCACACACACACACTCATACACTCATACACACACACACATACACACACGCACACACACACGGTCACACACTCACACACACACACACACTCACTCACACACACACACACTCATACACACACACACTCACACACACACTCATACACACACACACACACTCACTCACACACACACACACACTCATACACACACACTCACTCACACACACACACACACTCATACACACACACACACGCACACACACTCATACACACACACTCACACACACACACTCATACACACACACACACACTCACTCACACACACACACACACACACACTCATACACTCACACACACACACTCATACACACACACACACACACTCACTCACACACACACACGGGAGGAGACGTCTGAGTATCGGTTGTAGTAGCCGAGACGCTGGCTGACGGAGGCGTGTCTGTAGCGTTTCCGTGGAAACCCACATTCAAAGAACCTTTAGAGGAACTTGCGGTGTTCTGTTGGCTGTTTTCAGACTCTGCAGGTCAGAAGGTCACGTGTGTCAGTCTGACCGTCTCCCTGCAGGTTTGGACTCCTGACGACTGTCACTCGTCAGGAGGTGAACCATCCATGTGTCTGATGTTTTTACTGGTTCAGATTTTAAAACGGTTTTAATTCTGAGGTTGTGAAAAAAAATCAAATATTCATTTAAATGTTTTTTTCATTTATTTCAGATTGTATAAATCTAAAAAAAAAATCCGAAAAAAATAAGTCTTATGAATTAGTTTGAATTTTCTTCCAAAGGTTCACAAGTTAAACATTTGCATTAGTTTTCATTATTTTTTAATCATTTAAACTACATCAGTTCAAATGTAACTGATCAGTGTGTGAATGTTTAGAATTTTGCTTATGGTTAAATAAACCAAATTCCAGTCATAAAAGGGTTTTTCTTGTATTTATCTTGTATTATTTGTTGTTTTCAGACTAAAATCTGGTTTTAACAGCTGTGAAAAGGCCTGTGGAGCTGTCGCGCCCTCCAGCGGACCACAGCGGGAACAGCACCTTACCTGAGCCGGTGAGACGGCTGGTACCAGCTCATTATTACTCAAACTCTACACTCTTTTTTCCCTTAACCACAGACTTTTCTCATGCTGATTTTTTTCCAAGTTTCTGATTTTTCCATTACCTGTAGATCGATGTGTTTCTGAGCTCCTCTGTGGTCCAAGCCACAGAAATGACCAAGCGGAGGCGCAGGTGCTGATTATCATGCTTTATTAAATCAATAATGGGAGAAAAACTCGGGGAGGCTGGATAACTACTCATCTCTAGGTCTGAGCAAACGCTGAGCGCCGCCGCCGCCAGCGAGCATGTTGGTAGTTTTGGTGCTGCGACTGCTCGGCGGCGCCCAGTTTAGCAAAGCTCTAAGAAACAAAGGAAAACTAGTACACACACACACACACACACACACACACACACTGCAGACCTCCGGGAGAAGCTCTGCTTCCACAAACCAGCACCGCCGGAGCCTCTTCTTTGGCCAGGTTGATGGTTCGACGGGAGGGTCGGCCGGTGGTCGTTTGGCAGAAGCAGAGCACAAAAAAAAAAAAAAAAAAAGAACGCGAAACCACCACACTGGCTCAGGGAGTGCAGGCCGCTCGCACCCTGAGCCTGTCATCAAAACGGCAGTGTGACTTAGTCGGCTTGGAGCCGAGGGCCGCTCGTGCTGCCTCCAGGAGGGTGGCTGCAAACAGCAGTGGGGCCCTGCAGCTCTGGCTGCGCTGCGGCGCCGCCGCGGCAGCAGCGGCGCCTTGGTGCTTCTGTCTCGGTGAGGATCTTCAGCAGGGAGCCTCTCCACCTGCTGAGGCAAACTTAAGACTTCAACTCGTGGTTGAGGCACAAGGTTTAGTTTCTGGGTTAACGGGTATTCGTCTCCAGCGAAACTTTCTCCTGTTAAACCGCTTTTAGTTGCATTTAGTTTCAGTTATTATTGTCACAAATAACAATTCATACATTTCCCATAACCGTTAAAGTCGGCTATATACATTATGTACACGTCACAGAAAACTGTCATATTTATCCAATATGGCACATTTTATAACAACTTTAGACTTTAGTCTAGTTTTATGTCAAGATTGGTACAAAAATAGTTCCTATTTACAAGAAGAGAAATCAGATCTTTATCACGTAGAATCTTTTGCTCAGGTAATAAATAAAAAGGAAAGTAGGAAAAGGGATGGTTTGGAAGAGTTTTTTTGGTTTTTAACATGTTTTCGTTCACACTGACCGAACGCTGATGTGAACGCTGGCTGAGTCGGATCCGAGCTCGTTGGACAGCTTGAGGGTGTAAGTTCCAGCATCTTCCTCCCTCACTTGGGTGATGATGAGGGTCGTCAGGTCCTCCGTTGTTTCAACGTGGAAGCGTCCGCCGGCGGTGGTCTCGATGCTTCGGCCCCCGCAGGACCACTGGATGTGCTTGGCTTCTCCAGAAAAGGCGCAGGCAACCGTCAGCACTTTGCCCGGCTCGATGCTGATGTCTTCTGGTAGAGCCTCGATCCTGGGAGCAGAACCTGGGAAGCAGACCAGCACAAGCAGAGTCAGCCTGCCGCTCCTGCAGATGGAGGACGAGCGCCTCGCTGACCGATGCTTTCACATCTCACCGATGGCTCTGAAGGAGGATCCGTCCAGGCGGGAGGACATCAGCCCCAGGCTGCTGGAGCTCACAGCGTGACTCTCAGAGGCAACAGAGGACATGCTGGACATGGACATGGTCTCAAACTTCATCTCAGCTGCCATGCTGCTGAAGGAACTGGCTTCCATCATAGATGAGCTCATGTGCTGGACAGAAGAGGAGGCGAAGGAGGAGGAGGAGGAGGACATGCTGTGCATCTCTTTCTTGGTCGTCATGGATGAGCTGATGGAGGCTGAAGACTCCTTGTGTGTCATCACTGCTGACCCTGAAGAAGAGAAGGAAGCGAGTCAGAACTGAACAAGGATGACCTGCCAGTCAAGTCCTCACCTTTCAGAGCCAGCTGCTTCTCACAGTAGGCTTTGACCTGCATGCGGATGGACTGGAAGATCTGTCCAGTGAAGGAGAAGGAGGACCTGGACACGCCTCCCTCTGACGTCATCTCGCAGGTGTACTCGCCTTGATCTCCTTCTGTCAGCTCATGAATTACAAGGCTGCAGGAGCCTTCAGAGTGGTGCATCTCAAAGCGGTCGCTGTGGGAGATCCTCCTTCCGTTGTGGTACCACAGCACCTCCCTCACGCTGCTCTCACAGAGGCAGCACAGCCGCACGGAGCCCTCGCAGGACTCCGCTGTCAGCTGCCTCAGGACCCTGGGCGGCTTCGGTGTGGGGGATTTGACCGTCGGTGGAGACGCCACCCTCTTGGGTGAGGTGACAGGAGGAGGAGACTTCATCCTTGGAGGTGATTTCGCTCCCTCAGGTTCAGGAGACCTCACGGCTCTTGGTGATTTGACTCCTGAAGGTTCGGGCGACTTGGCGCCTTTTGGTGTTTTGACTCCAGGCGGTTCTGGAGACTTGAGGCCTCTTGGTGTCTTTATGCCAGCAGGTTCTGGAGATTTGATGCCTCTTGGTGTTTTGGTACCTGCTGGTTCTGGTGACTTGACCCTTCGTGGGGATTTGACGTCTTCGGGCTCAGGGGACTTTGCTGGAGACTTGCCTGGTGCTGGAGACTTCAGTCTGGGCTCTGGAGACTTGACACCTTGGGGGGATTTAGCTCCCTCAGGTTCAGGAGATTTGCTGCTTGGTGTGGGAGACGCAGCTGAAGGCTCTGGAGACGTCGTCTGAGCTTCAGCAGCTTTCACACTGGCTGTCGGTGCTTTCACTGAGGCTTCAGGAGGTTTCACAGCCGCTTCTGGTGACTTTGGACTGGGACTAAGGGGAGCTGACGTGGCTGGAGGTTCTGGTGTCTTGGCTGGTGGCTCAGGAGATTTCAGCGCTTTGACCAGCTCTTTAGGAAGACTTTTGTGAATGGTCAGGCTGAAGGGAGCCTCCTGCCTTCCTGCTGAGTTCTCCACCACCACCGTGTAGCTGCCCTCATCGGAGGCCGACACGCCGCAGATCTCCAGGCTGGATTTGTACTGAGTGGTGGACAGCCGCACTCGGTGAGAAGAGATGATGGTTCTGCTGCCGTGCATCCAGGTTACGGTGGGTGCAGGCTCACCATCGAGGTCACAGGAGAACCTGGCTGTGTCCCCCTCGCTGAGGGTCAGAGACTGAGGTTTGGTGAGGATCCTGGCAGGAACGGCGGTCTTCTTCACCTGGACAGCTTCCTCAGTAACGCTCGTCTTTAGCCTAGATTCAGCCGTGGTGTGTTTGGCAGTCAGAGAGAACTTCTCAGAGGAAAAGGAGGAGTCTGACGACAGGAGCTCGGCAGAAGCGTACTCGTACCTCTCAGCTGATGCGAACCTCTCAGAGGAAGCGGCGTAGCTCTCCCGTGTGACCTCAGTTAGCTTAGAGCTGCTTTCTTCTACTGCAAAGTGCGTCTCAGAAGCGTAGCCGGCTTTGAAGCGGCTGCTGTGGTAGTGCTCGATCTGGGTCAATTCTGGAACGCGAGCTCTGTGAGCGTCCTCGTCTTTGCGCCGGGAGGAGAAGGTGGTGTAGCTGGCAACGCTGATATCCAGGGTGGCGTAGTCGGAGGTCTCGCCCTTGGAGTTGGAGCACACGCAGCGGTACGTGCCCGTGTCCTCCTCCTGGCAGTCCAGGATGGTGAGGGACAGGACGCCGCTCATGTTGCTGCAGATGTACTTCCCTCTGCTCTCTGCGATGGGGCTTCCGTTGTGGAGCCACTGGACGTGGGCCTCCGGCTTAGCCTGGACGTTCAGGGTGAACTTGGTGTCCTGGCCGACTGGTATGCGATGCGACCTCATCCTGACAGTCACTCGGGGGGCGTGATCCAGGCTGAACGGCATCTGGCTGACCACCTGGTACTTCCTCTCAGACTTGAGGGCAGCTTTCTTGGCCTCGTATCGAGACATGATATCGAAGCGGGCGGACCTCTCGAACCTGGAGGATGAGCGAGAGGCTCTCTCCACAGACTTGATGGGGCTGGGTGAGCGGGGCCGAGTCCTCTCGGGGGTGGGGGATCTCCGGCCCGCCACCTCCTCGCCTTCCACAGTGGCCCTGGCGCGCGGTGCTCTGATCAGCTCTGAAACGGGACGCATGAGCTCAATGTAGGTGGGAGACAGAGACCTCCTCCTTCTCATGTACTGAGAAACGGTGCGCCTCTTCTTTGTCTCCACCTCAGCAGCCTCGTGCCTGACCTCCTGTCTCCAGTCTTCCCGCTCCATGGAGCGGTACTGGACTCGTACTGGGCTACCAGGAGGAGAGGCTGAGAAGCCCAGTGCTAGTTCCTCCTCCAGCATCAGTCGTTCCTCCTCCGTTCTCCTCCTGGAATGGTAGTCATCCACAGGTCTCAGGAGCTCCTCATCACTAATGTCTCCCAGAGATCTCCTCCTGGATTTGAAGGACAGCTCTGATTCTGGAGAGGGTGAACGGCGAGCAGGCCTGACAGTCTCCAGGTCATCCAGAGTTAGCTTTGGAATGCGCCACCTCGGCCTGTACTGGTCCGTGATTCTAGGGAGGGGCACCACGTAAAACTGCTCCCATCTGGACAGACGGATACGTCTCTGCCGTCTCTGTACGATCTTCTCCGTCTTCTCCGATATCTCATACTGGTCTCTGAGTTTTCTGTACCATTTCATTTCAGAAAGAGGCACAAAATGTTTGATGGTTTTATCCTCATCCAGAAGCTTGAGGTCATGGGCCACAGGCTGAGGTATCTCATACGGCATGAAGATCCTCCTCTCCTCCTCCAGCTTCTTGGTTTCAGACTTCTCCTCTGTGATGTCAAACTCTCCCTCAACATTCTTGGTGCTGACTGCAGGTTTGTAAACCTCAGCAGCGAACTTGAGAGCCTCCTGAGCTGTGGGGTTCAGACAGATGTGCTCCTCGGTGGCAGCAATCAGCTGAGCCATCTTGTTGGTCTTCTCGATTCGTTTCTGGATGTGTATGTGCTTCTCCTCCTCACTCCTGTACTCCCTCCTGGTGTAGGTGAGGCGCTCCACCTTCAGAGTAGCCTGACAGCTCACAGAGCCAGCAGGGTTTGCTGCTGTGACCTTGTAGAGCCCAGAGTCCTCCAGCAGAGTCTCTCTGATGTGGAGGACGTAGCAGTCGATGTCCTCCTGGATCAGCACCACCTTGTGGCTGAACTGCAGTGGCTGGCCGTCCTTCTCCCATTTCAGGGAAGGCGTGGGGATTCCTGACACTCTCAGTTCAAACTGGACACTGTTTCCTTCCACACACTCAGTGTTTGCCAGCAGCCGCTTGAACATGGGCCTCATGGTTTCTTCTGGAACAGGATGCGGAGTGACGGTGAGCCGGGCCGTGCAGCTGTCCTCTCCAAACCTGTTGTGAGCCAGGATGGTGTATTCAGCATCGTCGCTGGCGTCCAGGTTGTGGATCAGTAGCTGGTACAGACCCTTGTCACTGGTGAAGGTGTACTTGCTCTCATCTTCACCTGGCTCGATCTTCTCCCCGTTCTTCAGCCATGTCACACACGGCTCTGGGTGGACGGTGGTGGTCACCCCGAAGCGAACGTGGTCTCCGATGTAGGCGGTGCGGTTGTAGAGAGGCAGAGTGATTTCTGCCGGCCTCTGCAGAGGTCTGGTGTCGTCAAGCCTCCTGCGCATCTTCCTGATGGAGCGGCTGAGGTAGAATTCCCTCATGCTTCTCACAGTTTCCACAAAGAGCTCTCCGTAGGCGCTGTCCTCTCCATCATCACTCACCACCTTGCACCGGTAAACGCCATCGTCACTTTCTTCGATGTCTTTGACGTATATGCTGGCAAAACCGTTGCTGTAGCTGATCTCGTATTTGGGGCTCGGGTGGAGCTGACGGCTACCAAAGTACCAGGACGCTCGCGTGCTCTTGTCGTAGTTTGTGATGCTACAGGTGAATCTGACGTGGCCACCTTCTTCAGCTGAGCCGTGCATGACCGGACCGGTGCGGAGACCGTGGTATTCACCTCCGACCTTGACCTTGCCCACAGCCAGGCCTTTCTGGTTCTTGAAGGCGCCTCCGTAGGCGATGCGAGCAGATGACACAATGGTGTCTGTCCTCCGCACCAACGTCTGGTAGTAGCGTCTGTGTCTCAGCGTCTTAATGACTTTTTTGCTGACGAGCTCGATCTTCATCTTCAGCCACCGGTGCTCCAGAGCTTCGTGGGCTGTCATGCGCAGCTTCCTGTCTTTGACCAGGAGCCTGTCTATGAAGTCCATGGCCTCCAGACTGATGTCTTTAAACGCCTCCCTGTCAAAGACGTACTCACAGCTGGAAATGTTTTCAATCATCTTGGTGGTCGACTCCGCTGCAAACGGATTAAGGCCACTGAGCAGAACGTAGGCCAGCACGCCCACAGACCACATGTCCGTGGCTGAGGTCACCAGGTCATGACGGTGGACCTCAGGGGCAGAATACTCAGGAGCTGAGAACAGCAAGCGGAGGTTTTCTCCTGGCACCAGGAGCCTGGCCTGGCCCATCTCAATGATCTTTATGGTGCTGCTTCTCCTGGTCGTGTAGACAATGCTGTCTGGACGGATATCGAAGTGGCCAACGTTGTGGCTGTGCAAGAACTTCAGTGCTGAGCAGACCTGCCTCAGGTATCGGACAATCTCCTGCTCTGTAAGGTCAAAGTTGCTGGTGCCAAGGCGCTCAAATATGTCAACTCCAGAAATGAATTCAAAGATCAGGATGATCTCCTCCATGCTCTCAAAGTATTCATGGAGATAGATGATGTTTCTGTGCCTCGCAACATTCAGGGCCTCGATTTCTCTCAGCACCAGCTCACGGTCTGTTCCCTTCACCTTGATGAATTTGGCCATGAAGGTCTTCTTTGTGGCGATTTCCACGCAGCGGTGGACCACCCCAAACTGGCAGCGGGCAAGCTCCTCAGAGATGACGTACTTGGAAGACAGCTCCTTCACCTTGTAGAACAGAGCCTCCTCCTTGGTGACCTCTCTGGTTTCATCCACTTCCTCGTCGTAGTTCCTGATCACGGACTTGTCCTCCTTTGTGGTTATGGCTTCGGTTGGTTCAGAAGGAAGACTCAGTCCAAACTGGTTCTCAGCAATGACGCGGAACTGATACTTTGTCTTTCCAAAGATGTTGATGATGGTGATGCTGCAGTGGGCAGTCTGACCAGCCCGGATCCACCTTTCACCAGTGGTGGGACACTTCTCCAAAACGTAGCCAACAATGCTGCTTCCGCCATCATTGGCAGGGGGCTCCCAGGTGAAGGTGATGGAGTCCCGAGCGATCTCGCTAACAGCCAGGGCCTTTGGTGCATCGGGTATGTCGGCAACGTTCACCTCGATGGTCTGCTTGTCCATTCCAAACCTGTTCTTTGCAGTGATGATGTAGTAGCCACTGTCCTTTCTTTGCATTCCCTTCTGGAAGACGAGGGAGGTGAACGACCTGGTGGTGATGACTTGGTGGTACGGAGAGTTGGACAGAATCTCTTGACCCTTTTGCCAAGTGACTGCCGGCTCAGGTTTGCCAGAGATTGGGATTTTGATGGTGATGCGCTCACCGCGGGCACAGTGGACGGCTCCCATTCCCTGCAGCTCTTGGGGCAGGTGGATCTTAGCAGGAACTGGAATTACACAAAGAGTTTCACTGACTGCAGTTTATGAACATTACTATTTTTGGATATCAGCAGTAGCTGAGTTCTTACCTTCCACCTCCAGGTTGGCCGTCATGGAGATGGATCCTGAGGAATTGGTTGCTCTGACTTGGTAAACTGTGGCATCCTTCTCATCTGCGTTGGTGATGACCAGCTGGTAGTAGCCTCCTTTGAATTCCAGAGCTTTGATCTTTGATCCATCAGCCAAAACCTCTTTTCCACTACGGTACCATTTCACTGTTGGTTTCGGATGTCCCACCACCTGGTCAAAAGGAAACCAACCTTAGTTAGCACTTTTTTCTTTTCCAACTTGTTTTTTTTAATTTTTTGCTGTTATGTGTCCACTGTAAAATGGAGCGCTTGAGTGAAAAAGTACCTTTGTGACAAAGGTAGCGTTGGCGTGGTATTTGACCGTCATGTCTCTGATCTCTTCCCTGAAGCCTGGAGCTCGAGGAGACTGGTCCGATTTGGGGACGATGGACTCGGAGATTTCGCTCCACTCACTTTCACCACCCATGTTTTCACATTTCACACGGAATTCGTACTCGAAGCCCTCAATCAAACCTGTGACCTCATAACTTGTCTCCACAATTTTCTTCGTGGTGACGGACATCCACTTGTTCTGCTTCTTCTCACGCTTCTCCAGGTAGTAGCTGGATATTTTAGCTCCACCATCGCTGCTTGGAGGCTTCCAACACACCACGCAGGAGTCTTTG